>SKCR01027026.1:0-19218 GCA_019454045.1 Zanthoxylum bungeanum | reverse complement strand
CGTTATCAACATTGTGTTAATAACGGTTCAACCTTTTACCTGTTGCCATGGTAAATCCATTTGAAAAATGCTTGAAAATAACTATATATTTCATTTATGAAATATGTCAGTTATAAATCAAAATCCCTTTCCTGAAAAGGAAACTTTTGGAGAATGTTTACAACATCCTGACGATTTTATATAACCGACAAACAAGGTTTGCAGGTTATTCGATCCATGTTTGGATCATGCAAGCATAAGGTTCTTGGAACTGTCGTTTTGAAATAATCATAATGGTTTATGATTTGACTCAAAACGAAATAATTCTTGTGTATATAAGGAGGTTAGTGGGAGATTGCACTAACAGTGAAATTCCCATAAAGCAATTGGTGAAAGCTTGGCTTTCATAAATATTCTTTCATAGAAATTCTCCGTAGAATTCTGGGGAGTAACAACCTTTATTCAAGGAATAAAGATCTACTGGGATAGATTTGGAGTTTGTTAACACTCTCTGGGAAATTGTACATTTAAAATGTACTTGATAGGGTGTCTCATACGCTTCGAGCATATGGAGTCACGATCAAGTTAATCCAAGTGATAGTCACTGGATTAAAGATTCAGAACATCTGTTAGTATCGGAGAGAACTAAAGATGTTGTGTTAAACTATGGAGATGGAGAACTTGAAGTGACTGGGATCACTACTGCAAGTTTCCAAACAATTAAAATACTACGGTACTATAAAGTTTGAATAACAGGGACAGTGAGCTGGAAATCTTCCTAGAAAGATAACCGTTGCCGAATAAACAACAAATGCGGATTATTGCTGCAGCTGAGGCAGCAATAGAAGACCATCTGGGTCGAAAATAAATCTAATAAGATTAGATAAAGTTCTGTTAGCAGCTGAGCTAGGCGTCAGCATAGGCTAAGGAATTAAAGGTCTCATCGATGATCCAGATATATACTTCTATATCATCTGATTCGTTCGGATCATACATCGTGGCGATGTGATGATCGTGTAAATCGCGTCAGATGATAATTAAGCAAATCCGCTGACGAAAACCTTTTCTCAGCAATTTGAGCGAACCTTACATAGTTCGAGTGTAGGACACTTGAGTGACTCGCTACGTGCCAAGTGGGAGATTGTTGGATAATATGACCCATAGAGTCACTATTTGCACAGATCATTGTGTTGTTGTAGCAAATTAACTATGTAATAAGGAAATTGCACTCTCATCATTTGTGATTAGATCACCATAGAATATAAATGAAGAGAGGTCCCTATGATTAGTTCCTGGATGAGATGATATGAGACAGTATCAGTCCACGAAGGATTAATCATTAAATATCCCTAGCCGTAGTATTATCGAGACTGGACATCGATAATGCGGAATAGGCTAGTATTGCACTTGTGCGCGTTGTGAGGGCAAAACGGCATAGTTCTCATATATATAAGTATTGGATACTTGTGCAAGTGCGATAGGAGGTCGTGTTTCACCGATGGTACGGGAAACAGCTTCGCTCTGGATAGACCCTTCGGAATCCCATTGGTATTATGACTAGGTGTCTATGGGAGGCCGAAATCAAGGTAGGTGTGTATAGTCTTAACCTGAGACTTACATCGCTAATACTTACGACAATCGGTAAACTTTGGTTTTGGTGGTGGGGGATCTTAACTGGTTCTGTGTTCACCTCTTCTGGGTTTATCAGGAATCGTAGTGTATTGGATGTGATGTCAAGACGGAAGTGTCACTCCAGTCATAATGGAGATGATGTCACGCAGGATACGGTATTAGTGCTCTTAAAGTGATGCGCATCCAATTGTGATATTATGACCAGGTCATGAATATCCGATTATAGAGACTAGTTACCAAACATCCGATATGTGTTTCGGACGGGGCAGACACTTATCCAGCCCCAGCCCTAGCACGTGATTATCCGATACTGGGCCGATATGCACAATACATTAGTATACTACGCTTGATACAGATCTTAATATTCTTTAATGGATATGTCCGGAGAATTAGGTAGACTTGGTGCTTTGCTAGGAGTCGACCTTGTCTCGTAAATCGGTAGAACGTAGTACTGGTACGTACGTGATTCGGATACTCCGACGACCGTATTTACTGCCAGATTATCCGGGGATCTCATGGGTCGCTTCCCGATAATCCACCGATGACGCACAACTCGCACTCTTGAATAATCTGGGATTATACAGAAGAGAGAGAAAATTAATCTAGGATTAATTACGGAGATATTTTATCTAAGATAAAATATCGTCTAGAGAGAGATAACAATTAATTTGGAATTAATCGGTAAATTAATATATTCGATATATTAAACGAAATTAGATTTCGACGTGGAATTAAAATTAGATTTTAATTCGGGCAAACGAGTTAATTTAGAATTAATTCGTTAGCGACGTAAATAATAATTTCGCTAGGCACAATTATTTATTTAAATTCGATTTAATTAACGTCGCGACGTAAGCTCGGTATTTCGGAAATATCGAACCCGAACGCGTGAGTGCACGTGGGCCCACTTTCATTTGAAAACGTGTGGGGCCCACATGACACATGTCATATTATCATTATTTTATTCTAATGCATTGCATGAAGATTGTGTACATACACTCAATGGTCTTGCATGGAGTTTGAGTGTTGACACTTTAAACCATTGCATGATTTGTGTCATAAATTTATTATCAATTTAATAAATTTTATGGCATAAATATAAATTGATTTTGGTAAATCATTTTAACTTAATAATACAAGATCATCTCTCTCAAATTCTCTCCTCTCCTCACGCCCAAAAACTGAAACATGTTACTGGTTTGGAACCAATTCAGGCGTGACTTTAGGGAAGCAAGGGTTGGATTTTCATGGTGAAAATTCAAGTGCTAGCACACTACGAGTCTTGCGAAGGTGGTAGGGAGGTTCGACCATGAGCCGGGATCCATCCAACGAAGCTAGGAGCTGCGTTTCTCATCTCAAAATTCTGTTTTTGGAGGCAGTGGACTGCATGCAGTAAGCTTACCAAGGCAGTGCGTTTTTGGGCATGATTCGTCTTCAAATCGACATAACCGATCAATGTAAGTATTCCGCTATCTTCATTGGTGTATTCACGCATGTTTTCATGTCTTGATTTGATCTTGGGACCTTAGAATAAACTAACAGCAGTGAGCTGGAAATCTTCCAAGCAAGATACTGTTGCCGATTCAACAACAGAAGCGGAGTACATCGCTGCATCTGAAGCAGCAAAGGAGGCAGTTTGGATCCGAAAGTTCCTAATCGGATTAGGAGTAGTTCCGTTAGTAGCTGAGCCCGTTCCATTGTTTTGTGACAATAACGGGGCTATAGCACAGGCTAAGGAACCAAGGTCTCATCAACGGTCCAAGCATGTTCTTCGAAGTTACCATCTGATTCGGGAGATTATACATCGTGGCGATGTAAAGGTCGAGAAGGTCACATCAGATGACAAAATTGCAGATCCGCTGACGAAGGCTGTTCTTCAGCAAGTTTTTGAACGACACATACATAGTTCGGGTATTAGATGCTTGAGTGACTGGCTATAGGCCAAGTGGGAGATTGTTAGACATTATGTCCCATAGCGTCACTGTTTGTAAATGATATTGTATTATTGTACAAAATTAACTATGTGATAATGAAATTGCCTTTTGCCGTTTTGTAATATTATTTACTTTGATATATAAATGGCGAAAGTCCATATGATTAATACCGGATTGAGATGATATGAGACAGTATCAATCCATAAAGGTTTAATCATTAAATATCCCTAGTCGGAGTATTATCGAGATCGGACATCGATAATGCGGAATAGACTAGTATTGCGCTTGTGCACGTTGTGATGGCACAACGGCATAGTTCTCATATATTTAAGTATTGGATACTTATGCAAGTACGATAGGAGTTGGGGGTGTGTTTACCGATGGTACGGAAAACAGCTTCGCTCTGGATAGACCCCGCGGAATCCCATTGGTAGTATGTCTGCGTGTCTATGGGAGGCCGCATCAGGGTAGGTGTATATGGTCTTAACCTGAGACTTACATCGCTAGTACTTGCGACAATCGGTAAACTTTGGTTTTGGTGGTTGGGGACCATAACCGGTTCTGTGTACACCTCTTCTGGGTTTATCGAGAATCGTAGTGTACTGGATGTGATGTCGAGATGGAAGTATCACTTCAGACATATGGAGGTGATGATCACGCAGGACACAGAACTAGTACTCTATAAAAGGTTGCAACCATCGGGACAATATGACCAGGTCAGGATTGTCCGATTTAAAGAGACTAGTTGCTTGATGTCCGATATATGTTTCGTACGGGGCAGACACATTTCCAGCCCCAGGCCTAACATGTGATCATCCGATACTGGTTCGATATACGCAATACTACGGTATACTACGCTTGATATAGATCTTATATTCCTATAATAATATTTCTGGAGAATTGGGTAGGCATGGTGCTTTGCTAGAAGCCAACCTTGTCTTGTGAATCGGTAAAAACGTAGTACGAGGTACGTACGTGTTCGAATAATCCGACGACCGTATTTACTGCCAACATATCCGGAGATCTCTTGGGTCGCTTCCCGAAGATTCACCAATGACGTATGATTCAAACTCGATTAATCTTGGATTAATTACGGAGAGACTTTATCTTGGATAAAGTACTATACATAGAGAGAGAACGATTAATTTGGAATTAATCGTAAAATTATTATATTCGATATAATAATCGAAATTCGATTTCGACGCGAAATTAAATTAGATTTTAATTCGGGCAAACGAGTTAATTCATAATTAATTCGTTAGCGACGTAAATAATAATTTCGCTAGGCGCAATTATTTATTTAAATTCGATTTAATTAACGTCGCGACGTAAGTTCGGTATTTCGGAAATATCGAACCCGAACGCGTGAGTGCACGTGGGCCCACTTTCATTTGGAAACGTGTGGGGCCCACATGACACATGTCATATTATGCATTATTTAACTCTAATGCATTGCATGGAGATAGTGTACAATGCACTCAATGGTTTTGCATTGAAATTGAGTGTTTGACACTCTAAGCCATTGCATGATTTGTGTCATAAGTTTATTATTAATTTAATAAATATTATGGCATAAATATAAATTGATTTTTTGTAACAAAAATCATAGAACTCTCCTCTCTCTCACATTGCCGAAACTACATGCAGTTTTGGGCTCTCCATTTCTTCATTTTTGTGGAGATTTGAAGAAGTTGTGCATTCAAAATCACAACAAAGGCTAGCACCTTCAAGGGATCATACATAGGTGATATGGGAAACTAATCCTTGAGCTTGGGAGGATCAAACAAAGCTTGGAGCTGCACTTTCCACCTTGGCCGAATTCATCACTGCACAAAGGAGAGTTTCATTTCATCAACGCATCCGCATTCCGATTTTTGTGAGTATGATTCCGCCATACTTCAATATTGTTCATTCATTTATATATATTTTGTTTGCTCTTGTTGATCTTGGGGCTTGGTAATAGAAACCAACAGGACTCCCATAGACACATAGTCATAATACCAATGGGATTCCGAGGGGTCTATCCAGAGCGAAGCTGTTTCCCGTACCATCGGTGAAACACAACCTCCTATCGCACTTGCATAAGTATCCAATACTTAAATATATAAGAACTATGCCGTCGTGCCCTCACAACGTGCACAAGTGCAATACTAGCCTATTCCGCATTATCGATGTCCTGTCTCGATAATACTCCGGCTAGGGATATTTAATGATTAATCCTTCGTGGACTGATACTGTCTCATATCATCTCAATCCAGGAACTAATCATATGGACCTCTCTTCATTTATACATCTATGGTGATCTAATCACAAATGATGAGAGTGCAATTTCCTTGTCACATAGTTAATTTGTACAACAACACCGTGATCTGTACAAATAGTGACGCTATGGGTCATATTATCCAACAATCTCCCACTTGGCACATAGCCAGTCACTCGAGTGTCTAACACCCGAACTATGTACGGTTCGCTCAAATTGCTGAGAAACGATTTTCGTCACCGGATTTGCTTAATTATCGTCTGACGCGATTTACACGATCATCACATCGCCACGATGTATGATCCGAACGAATCAGATGATATAGAAGTATATATCTGGATCGTCGATGAGACCTTTAATTCCTTAGCCTGTGCTGACGCCTAGCTCAGCTGCTAAAAGAACTATATCTAATCTAATTAGATTTATTTTCGATCCAAATGGCTTCTATTGCTGCCTCAACTGCAGCAATAATCCGCATTTGTTGTTTATTCGGCAACAGTTATCTTGCTCGGAAGATTTCCAGCTCACTATCCCAGTGTTCAAACTTTATAGTACCGTAGTAGTTAATTGTTTGGAAACTTGCAGCGGTGATCCCAGTCACTTCAAGTTGTCCATCTCCATAGTTTAAGACGACATCTTTAGTTCTCTCAGATACTAACAGATGTTCTTAATCTTCAATCCAGTGACTATCACTTGGACTGACCTGATCGTGACTTCATATGCTCGAAGCGTATGAGACACCAATACAAGTACATTTTAAATGTACAATTTCCAGAGAGTGTTAACAACTCCAAATCTATCCCAGTAGATCTTTATTCCTCGAATAAAGGTTGTTACTCCCCAGAATTCTATGGAGAATTTCTATTAAAGAATATCTATGAAAGCCAAGCTTTCACCAATTGCTTTATGGGAATTTCATTGTCAGTGCCCTCTCCCACTAACCTCCTTATATACACAATAATTATTTCGTTTTGAGTCAAATCATAAACTATTATGATTATTTCAAAACGACAGTTCCAAGAACCTTATGCTTGCATTAATCCAAACATGGATCGAATAACCCGCAAACCTCGTTTGTTGGTTATACAAAATCGTCAGAATGTTATAAACATTCTCCAAAAGGTTTCCTTTTCAGGAAAGCGATTTTGATCTGCAACTGACACATTTCATAAATGAAATATGCAGTTATCAACAAGCATCTTCAAAATGGATTTACCATGGCAACAGGTAAAAGGTTGAACCGTTATTCACACAATGTTGATAACGATACCTTTCCGTCAAAAGCCCAGCTTTGTAAGTTGGTATGTTGCCTTCCATGTATGTCTTCCTTGAAGACGTTTAATGTACCAATAGGCACAATGCCTTGTAGTACAACAACTAGTATCCAAAATAGTTGTTATACATGGAATCCATTTCGGATTCATGGCACTTTGCCATAATAGGGAGTCGATACCTCGTATCACTTCCTCAAAACATAGTCGGTTGGTATACCTTCATAAGATTGACATCTTTATCAGGTTAGATCAGAAACCCATACCCTAGGTTGTTTTCTGACTCTATCCGATCTACGAGTGTCTTGTGTGTTTGAAGATTAATGGTATAGATTCATCATAGATGAACTATTTGTGTTCCATTAAGGACTTCGTGCCTTGAACAGTATTACTCCGATTTTCATCGAGTATCACTATCCTCCCACTGACCACTGCATATCGGTATTCCTCTCAGGAAAAACCGCATGGTGAGCAACAATCACATTGTTCTCATGTGAGATTTATAAGTACTATATTTATGGTTTCCCTTAGGATAACCTATATTGGCACTTATCCAATTTGGGTCCTTAGTTGGTATCATCCAAACGTTATGCCTGGCATACCCAAATTATCAGGAATGAGAAACCTCGTTTCTTCCCTGTTCATATCCTATATGACATCTGTCAAACAGATTTATATGGAACCTTATTCTAAATAAGTTATTGCACTGTTAAAACTTATCCGTTGAAGGAAATGGTAGCTCAGAGTGACTCATGATTAGCCTTATCATGTCTAACATGATTCGGTTAATCCGTTCGGACACACCGTCACTTTGACGTGTTCCGGGAGGAGTCCTCATTTGAAAGAATACTATACTCTTTCAAGTATATAAGAAACTTATTGCTTAAGTATTTTCCATTACGGTCTTACCGTGACGGTATAATACTATAGCCGATCTGTTTGTCTATTTCGTGTCGAAACTCTAAAAGTTTCTGATTTGTGTTCTTCAAAAGAAACACATAACCATAACGTGATGCCACATCCGTTAAGGTCACGAAATATTCATGTTCACATCTAGCCTAGCTAGATATGGGCCCACTAACTTAACCATGAATAGGGCTAACAGATCGGTGGCACTTACACTATTACCAAGTAAACAGTGTTTTAGGTACTTTACATAACAAACTAGATTCGTAGACTTTATTTGAATAGTCAAATCAGTCCTAGTATCCACTCTTCAAAAGTGTGGATATACGAGTCTTGTATAATTGTGTCCCAGACAACAATGCCACAAATAAGTCTCTATTGATCAAATCAATTTGAGCTATTTATTTGTCATTTTATATGTTTGAGATTTTAATTATATTCAAAATATAAATTCTGTTATTCACATCTAATATGTTTATCTCAGTATCATCTTTATATAATGAAACACTTAGTGTTCTAGAATATAAAGGTTTATCCACAATGGATTAAGCACTGATATAGAGATAATGACTCTAGTTAAACTAGTTACATTATAACAGTTCCTAATTTAAGTACACACCCGAAGGGTAGTTCCTAAACTTAGGTATCTACGGTCGAAACAGCGACTTTCGTCCCGTTTCCGATTCGCAGAGCAATCTCAGCTTGAAGTTAGTATCCTGCTCAAAGCAGATTCTAAACATCAATACATACATTTTATGTACCACACTAAGTATTTAAAATCTAATTTCAATACTAGCTGTGAACATAACTAAGACAAACATTTTTAAAGTAAGAGCCTTGCCCTTTCTTTAATTCCTTCGTGTCTGCCATATCCAAATGGTAGTCACTTTGGGATATGTCAATTATCCTTTTCAATATTTCAGAAACCTTAGGCCAAGCCTTGGGTTTTTAGAATATCGAAACGATGTGCACCTCGTGCTACATGCCCAATTGCAAACTTTGACTTTATCTCCTATAGAATAGTCAATTAATTCTCCAAGAATTATAAATTGCAATTTTAATACTTCTTAAATCTAAAATTAGATTTATGACAAGTATATTAAATTAGACACTAAAGTCATCATCACATAAATCTTCCAAAGATTTTATGCTCTACTTATTTTGCTTAATTTTGGGCTTAAGGTATAATAAGTTATTTTATCAAATAAAGTAACCTATTATTTATTCCCAATTTGAAAATTAAATTATTTAAAATATTTTAATCCCAGATTATATTTTAAATATCCAACTTTTCAATTTTATCTTGATTACAATAGTCCAACTATTTAATCAACGATTAGTGGTACTATATATATTATAATGATTATAATAGTCCAACTATATAATCAAATATAATCCAAATTAATTAACCTCAATTACATTGATTACTATAATCCAATTATAAAATCAACTGTAAACTGAAATTAATTAATTCAAATATATTGATTAATATAATCCAATTTATATAATCAAGTATAATACAGTCCAACTGTTTATTAAAACAACAATTTAAATATTAGTCCAACTAACATTTAATATAACGACGAAATAATTTAAATGAGCGCGTATGGCGAGTAATTGAACGAGTATTGCAAATTCAATTCTTGCCTCCCACTATTTTTCGTCGAGCCTCTAACCCTCTGTCGAGTACTCGGGAAACCGTGTTTCCTAGTGGGCTAGGATCCCGTTAAATATCACAAAATCTTGACTTTGGCCAACAAATTGTATGATAATTAACTAGGTAGATCTCGAAGATCAATTGGATCTCATCCAACTCCTAGATCCAGTAGGTGGACATCCAAGTCCCAAACATATATCTCATATATGCCTATACATCGAATGTATACCCTAACCTTTTTCCTCTGAATCAACTAGGCCTTGGCTTTGGCACAACAAACCTAGTGATCCCAGTCAAGCGCGGACCCATTGACATGGAAGCTTCGTAATCAATGTCAATGGACAAGAAGTGGTCTTGACTTTGGCCAACAAACCACAACTTGGACACGACACCGATATGGAACAAAGCCTCGTGATTAAAACACATCTTCGACGGATAAGGGCTTGACTTTGGCCAACAACCCCTGCCAATCTCGGATCTTGAGTAAGAATCACTCAATGGAAGGAAAATAAACGCTTGATATTTAACGAGGGTTTTTCGCGTGCAAATTGGCAACAATTTATTATCTTTGTTAAGGTCTCATCATCATACACCCTTAAACATGCATTCTAAACACATAATAAAGCGCATATGATAAAATAATAATGATATGCGGATGAATATTTTACACATTGATCCTAGATCAAATCTCTCACTTTCTCTCTCCAAGCTAGCACTTGTATTACTTCTACCCGTTACACTACACTTCTAAAGAAACCTCACTTACATTGAGGGGAATAGGTGAGGAGAGAATACAAAGAAATAGGAGATAAGGCTGGACTCGCAGGTCCAATTAATAAATCAAATTTATTACAATTTCCAAAATCGCCCCACCCAGCTAATATCCATCCGATATACATTATTCAAACATCACAACCATGTATTCATACAAGCATGTTATCAATCAATCTAATCAAATTAATTAATCTGATAATTAGTGATCATCCAATGTTCAAAAAAAGATTTGATTTTGTTCGAGTCAAACTCGTATTGCGAACACGTACTCAAAGTACGATTTCTACGAATTAAATTAAATTACATTATTAAATCCAATTTAATACGTATTTAATTCTAATTCATTATTTAATTCCAAATTAAATATTACACTTTATAAAATAAACCTTTACGACTTAAATTCCAAATTTAATCGTTACGGGTCTCAAAGCCCGATTAATATCCAATATTAATTTAAATAAAGTCCAATGGGCTTTTAATTAATTTCTTGAGGCGTGGACTTTTGGTCAACTCGGGTCAAACCCGCAACCAAAGTCCAATCCGGGAGTTACCCCATAAGCCCATAAATTAATTTAGGCCCAATTAAACGTTAAAGGTTCATTAGTCGCATTTGGGCCTTTTGGAAGCGGTTTTGGGCCTAATTGGATCCAACCAATTTTGGCCTAAACCAACTTTGTACAACAAAGTCCAATAAACCCAATAACAACTTAAAAGCCCAAATCCAATTTTAAGGCCCAATAATTTAATTTCACAAAAATTCCAAATTTTCCAATTAAATTACCTAAAGTGTATAGCATTTTTAATTACCCAAATCAAAGTTTCCAAAACACTAAATTTGTCCAATTAATCATGCTTAACATCAATTAATCATGTCCAACATAATTTGATCAAAATCAAACCCAATTTCATGCTTCAAGTGCTCGGCCAAAGGGGAAAAATATGCCCAAATCAAATTCAATCCAATTGAACACAATCAAACATAAATTCAACATCCCTAAATGATTTCCAAGTCATCCAATGAACAAAAAAATCAAAATCGAAGACAATATTAGGGTTCATATTTTCGGCCATCACAAGCAAATGGGGAAAAATGTTCCAAACACTTTTTCATCAAATGATCTAATCAATCATCAATTAAACAACATTTAAGCATTCTAAATCATCCAATTTCATTAAACATGCTCAAAATCAAGTTTACCCAAATTTGTCATGCCCAAAATTTGGGGAAAAATGGATCCAACCAAATTTCATGAAATTGATTATGCACAACATCAATTCAACCTCATTCAAGCATACTATACTAAACAATTTAATCATTTGATGCTCAAATTGAGTTTACACAAATTAAAGTTTTGGCCAACAATAAGCAAATTGGGGAAAATCAATCCAATTAATTTTTCTTCAAATTGATTACATATAATTCTAAATTATTCATATACAAACATTCTTAAACAAACAATTTGTCAAAATCATGCTTAAATCAAAAAGCCCCAAATTTTGCTCAAGAACCCTAAATTCGTTTTATGCACAAATGGCTCTAGATACCATTGTTGAGTTTCAATCAAGTCCCAAGAATCATCAATCATGCATAAAAACGAGTTGAATACAACCAATAAGTAAGGCGGAATACATACTCACATTGATGGGTTTGATGCTAGGAAGAACAAGACCCATTTTCCTCCTCCATGAAGCTCGGTTTTTGACTCCTGTGAACTGCTGGACTGCTCGGTTTTGGGCTGTGAAATTCCTCCAAGATTCGGCCATGGGAGACTCCATGGAAGCTCCAAGCTTCAAGCTCCAAAAATGGATTCCAAGCTCATAAATTCGTTTCCCTATCACCACCTATGTATACCCAAGGTGTGTGCTAGCACTTGTTCATCTTCTTTGCTTCTCACAAATTCGGTCTAACCAAAAAATTAGAGAAGAAATCGGCAGTGAGCCGTGTGGTGAGAGGGGAAGAGAGAAAGAGAGGGAAAATGGTTTCTACAAGAAACCGTAAATGAGAGAGAGATTATATGAAAAGAAAAATGTAATTTTGGTTTATATATTTTCCAAAAATAAAATAAACCATATACAACTTTTCAATTTTCCAAAATACCAAAAGTCAAAAGCCAAAAGCAAAAAGCATTTAAAGCTTTTCAACTACCACATCAATCACTCAAATCAAATGACAACTTGTCACATCACTCAAAGTGACATTTGATTTGACGCTTGATGTGACTAGCGATTTGACGCTCGATTTGACTTGCGTGCCGCACTCGAATTCGAAATGCGAATGCGCTCGCAAATAATCCCGCGCTCGGGTTCGTTAATTCCAAATTAATGAATTTTCCGTTGCGTCGTAATTAAATGATTACGCCTAGCAAAATCACTATTCACGTCGCTAACGAATTAATTCTAAACTAATTCGTTCGCCCGAATTAAAATCTAATTTTAATTCCGCGTCGAAATCCAATTTCTAATAATATATCAAATATATTATTTTATCGATTAATTCCAAATTAATCGTTCTCTCTCTTTAATTAATATTTTATCTCAGATAAAATATCTCCGTGATTAATCCCAGATTAATTTTCTCTCTCATCGAATTAATCCCAGATTAATTAAAGTGCGAGTCATACGTCATCGGTGAATCTTTAGGAAGCGACCCATGAGATCTCCGGATATGTTGGCAGTAAATACGGTCGTCGGACTATCCGAACACGTAAGTACCTCGTACTACGTTTATACCGATTTACAAGACATGGTTGGCTTCTAGCAAAGCGCCATGCCTACCCAATTCTCCAAAAATATTCTTACAGGAATATATAGATCTGTATCAAGCGTAGTATACCGTAGTATTGTGTATATCGGCCCAGTATTGGATAGTCACGTGCTAGGGCTGGGGCTGGATAAGTGTCTGCCCCGTCCGAAGCACATGTCGGATGTCTGGTAACTAGTCTCTATAATCAGATATTCATGACCTGGTCATAATATCATGATTGGATGCGCATCACTCAAGAGCACTAGTACCGTATCCTGCGTGACATCATCTCCACTATGACTGAAGTGATACTTCCGACTTGACATCACACCCAATACACTACGACTCTCTGATAAACCCAGAAGTGGTGTACGCAGAACCGGTTAAAGCCCTGTACCACCAAGACCAAAGTCTACCGATTATCATAAGTATTAGCGGTGCAAGTCTCAGGTTAAGACCAAATACACCTACCCTGTTGTCGGACTCCCATAGACACATAGTCATAATACCAATGGGATTCCGAGGGGTCTATCCAGAGCGAAGCTGTTTCCCGTACCATCGGTGAAACACAACCTCCTATCGCACTTGCATAAGTATCCAATACTTAAAATATGAGAACTATGCCGTCGTGCCCTCACAACGCGCACAAGTGCAATACTAGCCTATTCCGCATTATCGATGTCCTGTCTCGATAATACTCCGGCTAGGGATATTTAATGATTAATCCTTCGTGGATTGATATTGTCTCATATCATCTCAATCCAGGAACTAATCATAAGGACCTCTCTTCATTTATACATCTATGGTGATCTAATCACAAATGATGAGAGTGCAATTTCCTTGTCACATAGTTAATTTGTACAACAACACCGTGATCTGTACAAATAGTGACGCTATGGGTCATATTATCCAACACCTAGAATAATATTACTCCGATTTTCATCGAGTATCACTATCCTCCCACTGACCATTGCATATCGATATTCCTCTCAGGAAAAATGCATGGTGAGCAACAATCACATTGTTCTCATGTGAGATTTATAAGTACTATACTTATGGTTTCCCTTAGGATAACCTATATTGGCACTTATCCAATTTGGGTCCTTAGTTTGGTATCATCCAAACGTTATGCCTGGCATACCCAAATTATCAGGAATGAGAAACCTCGTTTCTTCCCTGTTCATATCCTACATGACATCTGTCAAAAAGATTTATATGGAACCTTATTCTAAATAAGTTTTGCACTGTAATACATATCCTATTGAAGGAAAAAATAGCTCAGAGCGACTCGTGATAAACCTTATCATGTCCAACAAAATTCGGTTTTTAGTTCGGACACACCGTCTAACTGACGTGTCTCGGGAGGAGTCCTCATTTGAAAGAATACCGTACTCTTTCATGTACGTATGAAACTTACTGCTTAAGTATTTTCCATTACGGTCTTACCGTGGCGGAATAATACTATAGCCGATCTGTTTATTTACTTCGTGTCGAAACTTTAAAGTTTCCGATTTGTGTTCTTCAAAAGAAACACATAACCATAACGTGATGCCACATCCGTTAAGGTCACGAAATATTCATGTTCACATCTAGCCTAGCTAGATATGGGCCCACTTACTTCACCATGAATAGGGCTAACAGATCGGTGGCCCTTTTACTATTACCAAGTAAATAGTATTTTAGGTACTTTACCTAATAAACTAGATTCGCAGACCTTATTTGAATAGTCAAATCAATCCTAGTACCCACTCTTCAAAAGTGTGGATATACGAGTCTCGTTTAATTGTGTCCTAGACAACAATGCCCCAAATAAGTCTCTATTGATCAAATCAATTTGAGCTATTTATTTGTCATTTTTATATGTTTGAGATTTTATTATATTCAAAATATAAATTCTGTTATTCACATCTAATGTGTTTATCTCAGTATCATCTTTATATAATAAAACACTTTAGTGTTCTAGAATATAAAGGTTTATCCGCAACGGATTAAACACTGATATAGAGATAATGTCTCTAGTCAAACTAGTTACATTATAACAGTTCCTAATTTAAGTACATACCCAAAGGGTAGTTCCTAAACTTAGGTATCTACGGTCGAAACAGTGACTTTCATCCCGTTTCCGATTTACAGAGAAATCTCGGCTTGAAGTCAGTATCCAGCTCATAGCGGATTCTGAACATCAATACATATATTTTATGTACCACACTAAGTATTTAAAATCCAATTTCAATACTAGTAGTGAACATAACTTTGACAAATATTTTAAAGTTAGAGCCTCGCCCTTTCTTTAATTCCTTCGTGTCTTCCATATCCAAATGGTAGTCACTTTGGGATATGTCAATTATCTTTTCAATATTTCACAAACCTTTGGCCAAGCCTTGGGTTTTAGAATATCGAAATGATGTGCACCTTGTGCAACATGCCCAATTGCAAACTTTGACTTTATCTCCGCTAGAATAGTCAAATCAATTCTCTAAGAATTATAAATTGCAATCTTAATACCTTTTAAATCTAAAGATAGATTTATTGTCAAGTATATTAAATTAAGCACTAAAGTCATCATCACATAAATCTTCCAAAGATTTTATGCTCTACTATTTGCTTAATTATGGGCTTAGATATAACAAGTTATTTTATCCAATAAAGTAACCTATTATTAATTCCCAATGAAAATTAAATCATTTAAAACATTTAATCCAGGGATTATATATTTTAAATATTCAACTTTTCATTTCTTTCTTGATTTCAATAGTCCAACTATTTAATCAATTTAATAAGGTACTATTCATTATAATGATTACAATAATCCAATTATTTAATCAACTATAATGTTAATTCAATTATATTGATTACTGTAATCCAATTATAAAATCAACTATATATCGAATGAGTTTGTATATAGTCCAACTATATATATATTTAAAACAACATAAAATATTAGTCCAACTAATACTTTTGATTAATATGACAAGTAAAAAATGAGCGCGTTTAGCGAGTATTCGAACGAATGTTGCAAATTCAATACTTGCCTCCCACTATTTTTCGTCGAGCCTCTAACCCTCTGTCGAGTACTCGGGAAACCGTGTTTCCTAGTGGGCTAGGATCCCGTTAAATATCACACAATCTTGACTTTGGCCAACAAATTGTATGATAATTAACTAGGTAGATCTCGAAGATCAATTGGATCTCATCCAACTCCTAAATCCAGTAGGTGGACATCCAAGTCCCAAACATATATCTAATATATGCCTATATATCGAATATATACCCTAACCTTTTTCCTCTGAATCAACTAGGCCTTGCCTTTGGCACAACAAACCTAGTGATCCTAGTCAAGCGCGGACCCATTGACATGGAAGCTTCGTAATCAATGTCAATGGACAAGAAGTGGTCTTGACTTTGGCCAACAAACCACAACTTGGACACGACACCGATATGGAACAAAGCCTCGTGATTAAAACACATCTTCGACAGACAAGGGCTTGACTTTGGCCAACAACCCCTGCCAATCTCGGATCTTGAGCAAGAATCACTCAATGGAAGGAAAATAAACGCTTGATATTTATTGAGGGATTTTCGTGTGCAAATTGGCTACCAATTTAATTATCTTTGTTAAGGTCTCATCATCATACACCCTTAAACAGGCATTCTAAATACATAATAAAGCGAGTATGAAAATAAATAATAATGATATGCGGATGGTGTTAGACATTGTGTCCCATAGCGTCACTGTTTGTAAATGATATTGTATTATTGTACAAAATTAACTATGTAATAATGAAATTTCCTTTTGCCATTTTGTAAATATTATTTACTTTGATATATAAATGGCGAAAGTCCATATGATTAGTACTGGATTGAGATGATATGAGACAGTATCAATCCATAAAGGTTTAATCATTAAATATCCCTAGCCGTAGTATTATTCGAGACTGGACATCGATAATGCGGAATAGACTAGTATTGCGCTTGTGCACGTTGTGAGGGCACAACGGCATAGTTCTCATATATTTAAGTATTGGATACTTATGCAAGTGCGATAGGAGGTTGTGTTTTACCGATGGTACGGAAAACAGCTTCGCTCTGGATAGACCCCGCGGAATCCCATTGGTAGTATGTCTGGTGTCTATGGGAGGCCGCATCAGGGTAGGTGTATATGGTCTTAACCTGAGACTTACATCGCTAGTACTTGCGACAATCGGTAAACTTTGGTTTTGGTGGTTGGGGACCTTAACCGGTTCTATGTACACCTCTTCTGGGTTTATCGAGAATCGTAGTGTACTGGATGTGATGTCAAGATGGAAGTATCGCTTCAGACATATGGAGGTGATGATCACGCAGGACACAGAACTAGTACTCTATAAAAGGTTGCAACCGTCGGGACAATATGACTAGGTCAGGATTGTCCGATTTAAAGAGACTAGTTGCTTGATGTCCGATATATGTTTCGTACGGGGCAGACACATCTCCAGCCCCAGGCCTAGCATGTGATCATCCGATACTGGATCGATGTACGCAATACTACGGTATACTACGCTTGATATAGATCTTATATTCCTATAAGAATATTTCTGGATAATTGGGTAGGCATGGCGCTTTGCTAGAAGCCAACCTTGTCTTGTGAATCGGTAAGAAAGACGTAGTACGAGGTACGTGCGTGTTCGGATTATCCGACGACCGTATTTACTGCCAACATATCCGGAGATCTCTTGGGTCGCTTCCTGAAGATTCACCTATGATATTTGATTCGAACTTAATTAATCTTGGATTAATTGCGGAGAGAACTTTATCTCGGATAAAGTGCCTTATTTAGAGAGAGAGAACGATTAATTTGGAATTAATCAGTAAATTATTATATTCGATATAATAATTGAAATTCGATTTCGACGCGAAATTAAAATTAGATTTTAATTCGGGCATACGAGTTAATTTAGAATTAATTCGTTAGCGACGTAAATAATAATTTCGCTAGGCGCGATTATTTATTAAATTCGATTTAATTAACATCGCGACGCAAGTTCGGTATTTCAGAAATATCGAACCCGAACGCGTGAGTGCACGTGGGCGCGCTTTCATTTGGAAACGTGTGAGGCCCACATGACACATGTCATTATATGTATTATTTTATTGATAATGCATTGCATGGTGATAGTGTATAATACACTCAATTGTTAGCATGGAATTTGAGTGTTTGACACTCTAAGCCTTTGCATGGTTTGTGTCATAGATTTATTATTATTTAATAATATTATGGCATAAATATAAATTGATTTTTGGTATCAAAAATCAACAAGAAAAATCTCTCTTCTCTCTCTCACATTGCCGAAAACTGCATGCAGTTTTTGGTCTTCATCTTCTTCATTTTGGTTGCCAAAAAGCTTGAAGATAGTGTGGTTGTTTGGAACATCTTCTCACATGCAGGCTAGCACCTTCAAGGGATCAAAAGAGGTGATAGGGAAACTATCATAGAGCAAGGAATTCACAAAGCTTGGAGCTTTCCACCTTCTCCTCCTCTTGGCCGAATCAATTAACACTTGGAGCTTCCATTTTGGTTTGATTTTCTTCATCAAACAAGCATTGTAAGTATGATTCCGCCATACTTCAAAGTTAAATATATATTCATTTATTGTATTTCAAATGCTTAATCTTTCCTTGGACATATTATAGAAACCAACAATGGTATCATGGAGCCATGGTTAAGCATGAAATACTTTAGGTTAAAATTTGAAAAATTGGTGAAGCATGTTCTTGTGAAATTTGATGAATGAGTATGCTTGCATGTATATAGAATGATGTTACATGGAATCAATTTTATGAAAAATCATTGGATGATTTTTCCCCAAAAAATTTAACCTTGGCCGAATGGTATGTAGAAATTGATTGAAGCATGTTCTTGTGAAATTTGATGAATAAGAATGCTTGCATGTATATAGAATGATGTTACATGGAATCAATTTTATGAAAAATGCATTGGATGATTTTCCCCAAAAATTCAACCTTGGCCGAATGGTATGATAAAATTGGTTGAAGCATGTTCTTGTGAATTTGATGAATAAGTG
>SKCR01027025.1:0-19190 GCA_019454045.1 Zanthoxylum bungeanum | reverse complement strand
CATGAGACGGGATCCATCCGACGATGATTGGAGCTCCGTTTCTTCACTTAATTTTCTGTTTTTGTAGGCAGTGGACTGCATGCAGTAGGCTTACATGGCAGTGCGTTTTTGGGCTGAATCGTCTCCAAATCAACTCTACCGATCAATGTGAGTATTCCGCTACCTCCGTTGATGTGTTCACACATAATTTCATGTCTTGTTTGATCTTGGGACCTTATGAAATAATCAACAGGCCTTGGTTTCACAAACTTTGGGGCGTGCTTTCCACTTTACATCAGATGATCCAGTGCCCGTATGAGGGAGAAGTTGTTACTATCCGGGCTGAGGTAGATAATGCCGTGGCTGCCTTGGAGATACAACCTTTCACAAGGTTTCAGGTGTTAGCTACTTTGGAGGAATGAGTGGATCCTAGGGTGGCTAGGATCATGAAAAAAAAGAAGTTTGAGCCGGGTGAAGGTTCAAAACTGCCAGATTTCAGAGGACAGACTACTCGGAAAGGTTTGGGGTACAAATCTGATGAAGAAAAACCGAAGGTCCAGAAAAAGGGCTGAAACTGATGGAGTGTTTTGTGAAAGCTTCAGGATATCAAGGGGAGCCTGAACCTGTGGAAGTTAATGGAATTGTGGTACCTGGGTTTGATATCTTCCAGGATATGTTGGGTAAGAAGCTGAAAGCTGATAGTGAAGAAATTATGGAGAAAGAAGAAGATAATTGGGAGGAGGAAGAACTACAGAAGTTGGAGAGTCTGACTCTGGGAGAGGACGAAAAGCCTGAGGAAGACCTGATTGCAGAGGAATAAGTGTTTATAGATGATGAAGACATTTACCTTCCTGATTTGTTTGAATGTACTTCCGCATTATCCAATAATAAAGACATTTCTTTTGCTTTCCTTGCCTCAGTCATTTCCATTTACTCTGCACGAATCAAGCATATTTGACATCAGTTCAGCCAGAACTACTGCATTTAACTTGGGTACACTTGAGAACCTTAGGGAAATTTTGATTGCAAGTGAAGTAACCTCCGAAGAGAGGGAGAAAGAGAAACTAGAAGAAGTGTTGGTCAGAATGCCAAAGTGTTTGCTGGTCCTATGAGGACATGTCTGGGGTAGACAGAAACATTCCCCAGCACACAATACCAACTTATCCAAATATGAGGCCAGTAAAAACAGAAACTCTGACGGATGAGACCAGATGGGCTGAGAAAGTCAGGGAGGAGGTTAAGAAACAGATAGATGTGGGGTTCCTGGAAGTAGTAAAGTATCCTGAGTGGTTGGCTAACATAGTGTCGGTGCCAAAGAAAAGGGGGGAAGGTCAGAATGTGTGTAGACTACCGAGATCTCAACAAGGCTTGTCCGAAAGATGATTTTCCTCTGCCGCATATAGATGTTCTGGTTGATAGTGCGGCTTTATCTGCCATGTATTCATTTGCAGATGGATTTTCAGGTTACAATCAGGTTCTCATGGCTGAGGAAGACAAACATAAGACTGCATTTGTTACTGAGTGGGGTACTTATTGTTACAAGGTTATGCCGTTTGGGCTTAAGAATACAGGGGTACTTATCAGCGGATGGCCACTACACTTTTCCATGACTTGATGCACAAAGAGATTGAGGTGTATGTGGATGACATGATGGTGAAATCAGAGACAAGAGTTGGGCATATTGAAGCACTGGAAAGGTTCCTTCAGAGAGTTGACAGATACAACCCGCGGCTTAATCCCAAGAAATGTGTGTTTGGGGTGACATCAGGGAAATTGCTTGGTCATACAGTGGGAATGGGCAGAATAGAGGTAGACTCCGAGAAGATCAAGGCAATCACAGAAATGCCTGCACCGAAGACAGAAAAATAAGTCAGAGCAGTCTTGGGGAAGATTCAGTACATCAGTCAGTTCATCGCCAAGTTGACATGAGTATGTGAGCCTATCTTCAAATTGTTGAGAAACGATCAGCCGGTGAGATGGAATGAACAGTGTCAGACAGCCTTTGAAAAAATCAGAGAGTACTTGGTAAAGCCTCATGTATTGAAACCTCCGAGACCGGGCATACCTTTGGTATTGTATTTGGCTATAAAATTAGAAGCACTGGGGACAATGATGGTACAGGCTGATGAGACAGGGGTAGAACATGCAGTCTATTATCTGAGTAAGAAGATGCTCTCGTATGAGGCTCGATATCATGAAGTTGAGAAGATCTGTCTTGCAATGGTATGGGCTTCCAAAAAATAGCGGCATTATTTCCAGTCATACAAGATCAAGGTAGTGGCAAAGGAAAATGCTCTGAAGTATCTTCATTCGGTGCCTTCACTAGTGGGAAAATTTGGCAGATGGTTGGTATTGCTGACAGAGTTTGACATTGAGTATCTCACCTCCAAAGTGATCAAAGGGCGAGCAGTAGCAGAGTTTCTGGCATTGCAACCTGTTGAGGGGGGTCATTATAAGTTTGAATTTCTAGATGAAGAGATCCAAGCAATAACAGTTCAAAGATGGAAGATGTATTTTGACGGAGCAGTGAATTACAAGGGAGCCGGAATTGGAATCGTGATTGTAACCCCCGAGGGAGAGACTTTGCCTTTGGCCAAGAGGTTGACATTCAGAGTGACTAACACCATGGCCGAGTATGAAGCATGTTCTTTTGGTTTGACGACATTGATAGCCTTGAAGGCCGGGAGTGTGGAAGTCTATGGAGATTCTATGTTGGTGGTCCAGCAGATGCGAGGAGAATGTGTTGGTTTATTCTAAGGTCCCAAGATCAAATCAAGACATGAAATAATGCGTGAATACATCAACGGAGGTAGCGGAATACTCACATTGATCGGTTGAGTCGATTTGAAGACGAATGAAGCCCAAAAACGCACTGCCCTTCACGCCAAACTGCTGGCAGTCCACTGCCCTGCAAAACAGAAATTTGAGTGAAGAAACGGAGCTCCTAGCTTCGTCGGATGGATCCCGTCTCATGGTCGAACCTCCCTACCACCTTCGCAAGACTTGTAAGTGTGCTAGCACTTGATTTTTCACCATGAAACTCACTCTTTGCTTCCCTAAAGTCCACGCCATTTCTGGTTCCAAACCAGTCCAAGAATTTCTTCATTTGGGCGTGAGAGAAGAGAGAGTTTTGAGAGAGATGAAATTGTGTTAAGTTAAAAGATTTACCAAAAATCAATTTATATTTATGCCATAATGTTTATTAAATAAATAATAAACTTATGACACAAAACATGCAATGGCTTAGAGTGTCAACACTCAAACTCCATGCAAAACCATTGAGTGTATTGTACACTATCACCATGCAATGCATTAGAATTAAATAATGCATAAAATGACATGTGTCATGTGGGCCCCACACGTTTCCAAATGAAAGTGGGCCCACGTGCACTCACACGTTCGGGTTCGATATTTCCGAAATACCGAACTTACGTCGCGACGTTAATTAAATCGAATTTAAATAAATAATTGCGCCTAGCGAAATTATTATTTACGTCGCTAACGAATTAATTCTAAATTAACTCGTTTGCCCGAATTAAAATCCAATTTTAATTCCGCGTCGAAATCTAATTTCATTTAATATATCGAATATATTAATTCATCGATTAATTCCAAATAATCGTTCTCTCTCTTTAGACGACATTTTATCCCGGATAAAATATCTCTGTTATTAATCCTAGATTAATTTTCTCTCTCTTCTATATAATCCCAGATTATTCAAGAGTGCGAGTTGTGCGTCATCGGTGGATAATCGGGAAGCGACCCATGAGATCCCCGGATAAGTGACAGTAAATACGGTCGTCGGAGTATCCGAATCACGTACGTACCAAGTACTACGTTCTACCGATTTACGAGACAAGGTCGACTCCTAGCAAAGCACCAAGTCTACTCAATTCTCCGGACATATCCATTAAGAATATCAAAGATCTGTATCAAGCGTAGTATACAATTATATTGTGCATATCGGTCCAGTATCGGATAATCACGTGCTAGGGCTGGGGCTGGATAAGTGTCTGCCCCGTCCGAAACACATATCGGATGTCTGGTAACTAGTCTCTATAATCGGATATTCATGACCTGGTCATAATATCACGATTGGATGCGCATCACTGAAGAGCACTAATACCGTATCCTGCGTGACATCATCTCCATTATGACTGGAGTGATACTTCCGTCTCGACATCACATCCAATACACTACGATTCCTGATAAACCCAGAAGAGGTGAACACAGAACCAGTTAAGATCCCCCACCACCAAAACCAAAGTTTACCGATTGTCGTAAGTATTAGCGATGAAAGTCTCAGGTTAAGACTATACACACCTACCTTGATTTCGGCCTCCCATAGACACCTAGTCATAATACCAATGGGATTCCGAAGGGTCTATCCAGAGCGAAGCTGTTTCCCGTACCATCGGTGAAACACGACCTCCTATCGCACTTGCACAAGTATCCATACTTATATATATGAGAACTATGTCGTTGTGCCCTCACAACGCGCACAAGTGCAATACTAGCCTATTCCGCATTATCGATGTCCAGTCTCGATAATACTACGGCTAGGGATATTTAATGATTAATCCTTCGTGGACTGATACTGTCTCATATCATCTCAATCCAGGAACTAATCATAGGGACCTCTCTTCATTTATATATCTATGGTGATCTAATCACAAATGACGAGAGTGCAATTTCCTTGTTACATAGTTAATTTGCTACAGCAACACAATGATATGTGCAAATAGTGACGATATGGGTCATATTATCCAACAGAATGGGAATTGACAGAAGAACGGTTGAAACCTTACCTTTTTCACCTCAAAAAATTGGCACATGTTATCCCCGAGTGTAAGTTTCAGCACTTACTGAGAGAAGAGAATCAGATGGCAGATGCCTTGGCTACACTTGCAGCAACTTGGGAAAATCCAGAAAAGTTAGTGATGAGGCCATTGATACTGACAACAGCAAGCAGACCTGTTTATGAGATAGAAAGAATTCTGGAAGTTGAGGTCGACAACGGTAAACCTTGGTATTATGACATTCAGAGGTATCTGGAACATGGTGAACTCCCGGAAGGGGCAAGCAGAAAAGACAGAATAGCCATTCAGAAGTTAGCTTCCCAGTATGTGACTTTGAAATGAGAACTGTACAAGAGGCAAGCAAACGGTATTCAGTTGAAGTGTTTGAGAAAAGAAGAAGCCCAGCATGTAATGGATGAAATACACACCGAGGTATGTGGTCCGCACATGAATGGGTTGAATCTGTCCCGAAGGATAGTGAGACAAGGTTTTTATTGGTCAACCATGGAAACAGACTACGCAAAGATGGTAAATCACTGTCATGACTGTCAAGCACATGGTAATTTGAATCACTTGCCGCAAACATTATTGCACGTGTTGTCAGAGCCGTGGCCTTTCTCAGTATGGGGGATTGATATGATTGGCGAAATTCGACCGAATGCATCAAATGGGCATTCGCTTCATAGTAGTGGCAGTAGATTACTTCTCGAAGTGGGTGGAAGCCGAATCATTCTGTAATGTTACAGCAAAACAGATGGTAAAGTTTATAGCTCGGAACCTCATTTGTCGGTATGGTATGCCGCATCATGTAGTGACAGACAACGGAGTTCAATTTCAAAGGGAGACGAAGGCAATGTTACAGAGGTATGGGATAGGCCACCACAAGTCATCACCGTACAGACCGCAGGCAAATGAGGCAATTGAGGCAGCCAACAAGACCATAAAGATGATTTTAGCCAAGATGACAGAAAATTGCAGAGATTGGGCCGATAAATTACAGTATGCTTTGTGGGGGTACAGAACATCAACAGGGGCCACACCTTACTCTTTGGTCTATGGAATGGAAGCAGTATTGCTAGTAGAAGTGGAAATACAGTCAATGAGGGTTTTAGTAGAGGCAGAATTACCGGAACCAGAATGGGCCGCACAGAGGTTTGATCAGTTAGCACTGCTGGATGAGAAGATAACGAAGTCTTTGTATCACATGCAGTTGTATCAAAAGAGACTAGCCCGAGCATTCAACAAGAAAGTACGTCCCACCAAGATCAGAAAGGGTGATTTGGTACTTAAGCAGTCGAGGTCGTCGATGACAGATCCGAGAGGAAAATTCAGACCTAACTGGGACGGACCTTACATAGTACAGAAGGTAATGGGAAATGGGGCAGTGAGGTTATCATACTTGGAAGGAAACAAGTTCACCGAGCCGATCAACGTGGACAGATTGAAATAGTACTTCGCCTGATGAAGAAAGGACCGAGCAGTCACCAAGGGAATTGGCAGAAGACCTAACCCAACGGAGTAGGAAAATCATTCATGCATACACGTAACATTGCATTCTTTCCGTGTTTGTTTTTGTTTTGTGTTCGCAGGTTCGAAGAAAAGAGAAAGCAGCAGAAATGAGCCAAACAGCGTCAGCGCAGTTTCATTTTTGGGGATAAGTCACAGGAGGCGAGGCCCATATCCGCTTGGGGGCAAAGCCCCACATCATCATCAGTTTGAGGGCAAGGTCCCTATTGTCAGCAGTGTTGGGATCGAGGTGCCCGGGGTCGAGGTGCCCCCGTTGTCGGTTGTAGTTCGGGATGCGTCCCTGGGTCGAGGTGCCCACTACATCATCAGTTTGAGGGCGAGGTCCCTATTGTCAGTGGTGTTGGGTCGAGGTGCCCAGGGTCGAGGTGCCCCCGTTGTCGATTTTAGTTCTGGGATGCGTCCCAGGGTCGAGGTGCCCACTACATCATCATATTGAGGGTGAGGTCCCTATTGTTAGTGGTATTGGGTCGAGGTACCCAGGGTCGAGGTGCCCCCATTGTCAGTTGTAGTTATCGGGATGCGTCGCAGGATCGAGGTCCACTGCAGCACCAACTCAGCTGGAGGCAGCAGACGAGCCAGGTAAGTGAAAATGCATTGCATAACTTTGATAGGATTGTTCAAAGTCACACACTGCACAAGTCCTATCAAAGTGGGGGCGACTGTAGGCATTGTATTTTTGCATGTGAAACCCGATGATGAGTCTTAGTTGGAGGCACTACCTTTTAAGTCGCGGAAGCCGTGGGAAACGGACATCGGAAGGGAGGAGTCAAGAATTGACTCATATTCAGATTAAGTTCACTGGTTTAGCTTCGGGTTACTTGTTGGTTTTCCATTTTAAAATTAGTCATATCCCAAAATACTCACAAATCACCTAACCTCGGCCCAAAACCCCCGCAAGCCCACACACCTTGTCCACACAAACCAAAGCCCACACGCCCAATCACCCTAATTACACCCAAATTAAATAAAATATTAGATTAAATAATAATTAGATAATGTATTTGAATTAAATAAAATATTTTAAGCCATTTACCAATTAAATAAAACATAATATATAATCATACCTAATTTGAACAAATCAAATATGTTATATACCTAAATTAAAAAGATGATATACCTAATTAAAATCAATCATAACAAATAAAAAATATTGACTTCCTAATCTAACAAATTAAATGCCTAATCCTAACCAATCAAATATATTGTATTCCCTCTTCTGGGTTTATCGAGAATCGTAGTGTACTGGATGTAATGTCAAGATGGAAGTATCGCTTCAGACATATGGAGGCGATGATCACGCAGGACACAGAACTGGTACTCTATAAAAGGTTGCAACCGTCGGGACAATATGACCAGGTCAGGATTGTCCGATTTAAAGAGACTAGTTGCTTGATGTCCGATATATGTTTCGTACGGGGCAGACACATCTCCAGCCCCAGGCCTAGCATGTGATCATCCGATACTGGATCGATGTACGCAATACTACGGTATACTACGCTTGATACAGATCTTATATTCCTATAAGAATATTTCTGGAGAATTGGGTAGGCATGGCGCTTTGCTAGAAGCCAACCTTGTCTTGTGAATCGGTATAGACGTAGTACGAGGTACGTACGTGTTCGGATTATCCGACGACCGGATTTACTGCCAAAATATCCGGAGATCTCTTGGGTCGCTTCCTGAAGATTCACCTATGATATTTGATTCGGACTTAATTAATCTTGGATTAATTACGGAGAAACTTTATCTCGGATAAAGTGCCTAGTTTAGAGAGAGAACGATTAATTTGGAATTAATCGACAAAATTATTATATTCGATATAATAATCGAAATTCGATTTCGACGCGAAATTAAAATTAGATTTTAATTCGGGCGTACGAGTTAATTTAGAATTAATTCGTAAGCGACGTAAATAATAATTTCGCTAGGAGCGATTATTTATTTAAATCTGATTTAATTAACGTCGCGACGCTAGCTCGGTATTTCGGAATATCGAACCCGAACGCGAGAGTGGACGTGGGCCCACTTTCATTGGGAAACGTGTGGGGCCCACATGACACTTGTCATTGATATGGCATTGCATGTTAATAGTGTACAAAACACTCTAAGGCATTGCATGGTGATAGTGTGCATTTCACTCAAAGGCTTTGCATGGAGTTTGAGTGTTTGACACTCTAAGCCATTGCATGGTTTATGTCATAGATTTATTATTAATTTAATAAATTATAACATAAATATAAATTGATTTTTGGTAATACAAAGATTAATTAATCAAGTCTTTACACAAAAATTCTCTCTTCTCTCTCAAATTGCCGTGAACACCATTGTCAAGGGCAAGGAAGATTTGATCTTCCACTTCTCCATTTTTGCTAGCACAAGCAAGGGATCAAAAGAGGTGATAGGGAAACCATCAAAGAGCTTGGAATAAAAAAGCTTGGAGCTTCAAGTCTTCTTCCTCCTCTTGGCCGAATCCTCCACCACTTGGAGCTTCTACCATTTGATCTTTTACTTCATCACAAGGCATTGTAAGTATGATTCCGCCATACTTCATGTTTAAATATATATTCTTTATAGTATTTCACATGCTTAATCTTTGTTTGGGACCTATATAATAGAAACCAACAATATATACTTCTATATCATCTGATTCGTTCGGATCATACATCGTGGCGATGTGATGATCGTGTAAATCGCGTCAGACGATAATTAAGCAAATCCGCTGACGAAAACTTTCCTCAGCAATTTGAGCGAATTGTACATAGTTCGGGTGTTAGACACTCGAGTGACTGGCTATGTGCCAAGTGGGAGATTGTTGGACAAAATGACCCATAGCGTCACTATTTGCACAGATCATTGTGTTGTTGTAGCAAATTAACTATATGACAAGAAATTGCACTCTCATCATTTGTGATTAGATCACCACAGATATATAAATGAAGAGAGGTCCATATGATTAGTTCCTGGATTGAGATGATATGATGATAGAGCAGTATCAGTCCACAAAGGATTAATCATTAAATATCCCTAGCCGTAGTATTATCGAGACAGGACATCGATAATGCGGAATAGGCTAGTATTGCACTTGTGCGTGTTGTGAGGGCACAACGGCATAGTTCTCATATATATAAGTATTGGATACTTATGCAAGTGCGATAGGAGGTCGTGTTTCACCGATGGTACGGGAAACAGCTTCGCTCTGGATAGACCCCTCGGAATCCCATTGGTATTATGACTGTGTCTATGGGAGGCCGAAATCAAGGTAGGTGTGTATAGTCTTAACCTGAGACTTGCATCGCTAATACTGACGATAATCGATAAACTTTGGTTTTGGTGGTAGGGGACTTTTACAGGTTCTGAGTACACCACTTCTGGGTTTATCAGAGAGTCGTAGAGTATTGGGTGTGATGTCAAGACGGAAGTGTCACTTCAGTCATATTGGAGTTGATGTCACGCAGGATACGGTACTAGTGCTGTTAAGTGTTGCGCAACCAATCGGGATATTGTGACCAGGTCATGTATATCCGATTATAGAGACTATGTTACCAGACATCCGACATGTGCTTCGGACGGGACAGACACTTATCCAGTCCCAGCCCTAGCACGTGACTATCCGATACTGGGCCAATATACACAATACTACGGTATACTACGCTTGATACAGATCTATATATTCCTGTAAGAATATTTCTGGAGAATTGGGTAGGCATGGCGCTTTGCTAGAAGCCAACCTTGTCTTGTAAATCGATATAAACGTAGTACGAGGTACTTACGTGTTCGGACAGTCCGACGATCGTATTTACTGCCAACATATCCGGAGATCTCATGGGTCGCTTCCTGAAGATTCACCGATGATGTATTACTCGCACTTTGATTAATCTGGGATTAATTAGAAGAGAGAGATAGAATTAATTTTGTATTTGCGGAGATATTTTATCTGGGATAAAATATTAATAAAAGAGAGAGAACGATTAATTTGGAATTAATCGATAAAATTAATATATTCGATATATTATTGAAATTGGATTTTGACGCGGAATTAAAATTAGATTTTAATTCGGGCGAACGAATTAATTTAGAATTAATTCGTTAGCGACGTGAATAGTGAATTCGCTAGGCGTAATCATTTAATTACGACGCGACGGAAAATTCGTTAATTTGGAATTAGCGAACCCGAGCCCGAGAGTGATTGCGAGCGCATTCGCATTTTGAATTCGAGCGCGGCACGCAAGTCACATCAAGCGTCAAATCGCTAGTCGCGTCATTCGTCAAATCAATTGTCACTTTGAGTGATGTGACTTGACAACATGTCACTTTATTAAAGTGATGTGATGTGACTTAAAGTAAAAGTTGAAATGATGAAAGCTTTTTGCTTTTTTGACTTTTGTATTTGGTAAATGAAAAGGCTTTTGTATTTGATTTTATTTTGGAAATAAAATATAAATATAAGTAAAAACCATTTCCCTTCTCTCAATATTCATTCACGGTTTCACGTGAAAATGCTCTCCCTCCCTTTTCTTCCTCTCTACTTCACGGTTTTGGAAACCGTCTTCTTCCTCTCCTTGTTCTGTTTCTGCCGAGCAAAGTGAGAAGTAAGATAACGATTTTTGTGGCAAAAATCAAGTGCTAGCACACCTTGAGTGATACATAGGTGATAGGGAAATGATTCTTTGAGCTTGGAAAGCTTGAAGCTTGGAGCTTCAATGGAGTCCATGCATGGTCGAAAATGGTGGAGTCCAAACCAGTCCAAACCGTGCAGCCCACTGTCAAGGAAAGCTACTGCCGAGCTCAATGGAGGATGAAAACGCAGCTTGTGTTTTCAATGTGAGTTTTGTTTCCGCCTTACTCCTTTGTTGTGTTCATACCCGTTTTTATGCTTGATTTGTTGATCTTGGGACTTGATTTAAAACTCCTATAGAAATGATCTGTCAGTTCTGTGTACAGGGCATAGGTATTCAATATGGAATTAGCAGTATGTTAAATCCATGGGCCCATTGTACACTAAAGAAATTAGTTCTATGTGTTTTTAAGAGATTGCTAATAGAAACGTCGACTTGATTATATCTATAGAGATCTGATGTTTATATCTATATCTCTTGAATAATCAGAATACCTGTGATGGGGGGATTATACGTGTACAGTGACCTCCACCTGTATGGTTCAGAGAGTTTATTTGTGTTCGTCATAATTTACGGATGTGTAGATTATGGACACGAAATTGAATTTCGTGACGGATATGCCTGAACCTAGCGAGTCTAACTAATGAAATATACTCGTAGAGCACTGGGGCAACTTTTATGAATAATATTGATTATTTATAAATCGTTTAACGGTTAAATGAAAAATACATGCGATAGAGACCTAATGGTCATTTCCTAATTAATGTGTATTTGTATTTAATATTTGATATTATTAAATACACACTAATTATTCTCAAATTATGAGATTTGACATATATCATTAATATATGTATTTGAGATATTTAATGTAAATATAATACATATATTTAAGATATTTGTATTTAATTTATTTAATTATTAAATAATTAAATTAATTTTAAAATAAATATCTTTACTATGATTAGCTTTAGGAAATGGCATTTTTTTATTGGTCCATTTGTAAGTTTACTTTATTTAAGATAAATGTTATCATTTATTAAAGTAAAATTTGTTCCGATTAAAATGAAAAAAATTGAAATAAAATCTTATTATTATTATTCTTATTATTTTTGGCAATAAGGGAAAAATATATAAGATTTTTTGTTTCAATTTTCTTTCAATACACAATTTGAAAATTAGAATTACAAAGTAAGGTTGAGAGAAAACAAGAAGAACAAAGGAGGGAAATTAAGAAAATCCATGAATTTGTAAGTAATTTCCAACTTTCTTGAACTAGGAAATTGTTTCCATGTGTCTAGGCTTCAATTTGTGATGCTTAGAATTTTCTCTACTCCTTAAGTATGTAATTTAAATGGTTCTGAACTTGTTTGAAAGATCAGCATGTATGTTAATTAAAGATTGAATGAAATTAGTTCATTTATACTCTTTTAACCATTTGATGGTGATGTTGCCATTCCAGAGTTACTTAGCCATTCATAAATGACCTAGAATTGTTCTTGAGTTGTTTCATGATGGTGGGACTTGTTTTGTGTGGTAAGGATTAAATTAAAGTGTTGAATTTTATCAATTTGGTGTAATTTGGTCAATTGGACAATTTGTAAAATTAAGGTTTATAACCCTTTACAAATTTGGGGCTTTTCATATATATGATTTAATTTGATGTATATATGATGTATATTAAATTGGGATTGATTAGATTTAATCTTGACATGTTTTGAACTAAAAATGACCAAATTGCAAATCTTGGAAATTATTGGGGCTGTTCGATAATTTCTAAAAAATTGGGGATTTGTCTTGCAACTTATATTTTCATATATTAGACATGTATAAATCATTTTGGGATTGATTTGGAATTAATTAAATATGTATTTGACAATTTAAGGACCAAAATGATCAAATTATAAAATTTAGGGGTAATTCGACAATTAAAAGAAATTTGATTTCTTGGGTTAAAATTTCAAATTTTAAGTATTGGTGAATTAAATTAATAAATTTATTTAATTGATTTATGAAAAATTTTGAAATCGGAAAATTCTGATTTTCCGCGTTCTGCTACGCTAACCCTGTAATTCCCTATAAAACCCCAACAGCCCAAACACGAAACATAAGGCTGATTAGACATTCTAATTTTCTCATCTTCCGTTTTTGGGAAAATCTTCTTCGAAAGATGTAGGCCATGTCTGACTGGTATATTTGATATCTTACAGGTACCAAAATTTATACCGTTCTAAGATCTTAACTATGTAAGTTGATTGGGATAACCCAATAAGCTTCTTTTCTATATCACTATAGAGTTTTATGCCTAAGAAATAAGAAGCTTCACCAGGTACTTCATGGAAAAATTCTTACAGAGGTAAACTTTGACCCCTTGCATCATCCCGATATCATTCCCAATAATCAGGATGTCATCAACATAGAGAACTAAAAATACTACCATAATCCCACTGGCTTTCTTATACACACATGATTCTTCTGAATTCTTGAGAAAACCAGACAAATTCATTATCTCATCGAATCAAAGATTCCAACTTCGAGAATTCTATTTAAGTCCATAAATGGACTTCTTAAGCTTACATAACATGCCTGACTTTTCGCTGGATACAAAACCTTTCGGCTGTTCTATATAGATATCTTCGTCAAGAAATCCATTGAGAAAATCCATTTTGACATCCATTTTCCAAATCTCATAACCATGGTAAGCAGCAATAGACAACAAAATCCTGATAGAATTTAGCATCGCTAATGGCGAAAAGAGTTTCATTGTAGTTGACAAAAGGTCGCTGCGTGTAACCTTTAGCTACCAGTTGGGCCTGAAAGTTTTCAACCTTTCCGTCAAGGCCGCGCTTCCTTTTATAAACCCATTTACAACCGATAGGAACATTTCCTTCCGGAAGCTGAACCAAGTCCCAAACTTGATTCAGATGCATTGAGTCTAACTTTGATTTCATTGCCTCTTGCCACTTCACGGAGTCGATGTCCAACATCATTTCTCTATAGGTAAAAGGGTCAGTCTCTAATATTAAGAGAACATCAAGACTCATTTCTTGTATCAAATACAAGCATTTATGAGGTCTAGACACCCTTTAGGCCCTACAGAGTGTGGGTAATAAAGGTTCTTCATATTCTTGAACTTCAGGTTCCTCCATCGGTTTGTTGGTATCAGGTAGTACTTCATCAAGTTCAACCTGTCTATGATTACCTCCTTCAGTAAAAAATTCTACCTCTAGAAATTTTCCAAAATGAGCTACGACCATATTTCGATGCTCGGTATCATAGAACAAATATCATTTTGTATTTGATGGATATCTAATAAACCTAAACTTTTTCCCTCGAGGCAAAAACTTCTTCTGCTGAGCCACCCTGACGTATTCAGGACAGCCCCAAACCTTAATATAAATAAGATTCAGTTTCCTACTGGTCCATATCTCATACAGAGTCGTAGAAACAGCTTTGGAAGGAATCTTATTCAAAAGTGGTGTGGCAGTTAAAAGAGCAATAGGGATTTTCTGCAAATCACCTTCATAAATTGAAGAGATCATTTCCTTGTAACACACTAATTAAAAGATATCCTCCAAGATTGCATGATTTCTTTCCTACCCAAATAATGAAAACCCTAACCCTCTCATATAGAAAGAGACATAAACCACACCATCTCTTCCCTAGCACATTCACGCCCAAAAACACAAAGAGAGTAGCCCTCCATTGCCGTGAAACACATCCCCCCCATACAGCCCTCTATTGCCGTGAAGCACACCCCAATAAAGCCCATGTACGACCGTGAAACACAACCAAAACACCACCCCCAAGAAACATAGCCCAAATAGCCACCCAAAACTCCGCAGAAACATAACCCACACATCCTTCCAAAAACCGCAAAATAGCCCCCAAAACTGCACCTCAATTCACCACAAAACAGTCCCCTAACACAACCCACCATTACCATAAAACAGAAGTCCTGATACCCCTCAAATTACCGCAAAATACAGCCCCAAACTGCACCCAAAAACTGCCTTAAACCACATAAAAAATACCTTAAACCGTGCAAAAATTACACCCAAAAACTGCCTTAAACCACCGAAAACTGCACCTAAAAAACTGCCTAAATACCGCAAACAGTAACCAAAAATAACGACCATAAAACAGTAGTAAAACAGAGGAAACAACAGCCTAAAATAGCGAGGCGACGAAGGCAAACATTAAACCAGTGAATCGGAGGAGTTGCAGAGAATTAACCCTTCCGACAACCGCGTAACACAATTCCAAAAAGTGACTTAAAAGGTAAGACCCGAGGGTACCCCTTTTATTTATTCTCGTTCATCGTTTTTTAATTATTTATTAGTATTTCTTCACATGCGTATTGTTGGATCATATATGTTATTGTTGTGGGATGAATGATTTTGTGCTATCTCTCGAGGTATATCGGATGGAAACCCATACGTAAATTCTGTAGCCGAATCCAAATGGACGGTAGTGCGGTCTGTACTTGGGATACAACTCCACGTAATAGTTGAGAAACACACATATTTCGTTTTATCTAATCTTGTATTTATCCATGATTCATTCGAAATAGCTCGTCATTTCCATGAAAGATTTAGTTATTTCTTTCGCATTAGGAGTTTAATTATCTCCATTCAATGTTTCTGTTTAGACAATTATTATTGATTTATTTTTCCGCATTTATCAATTTAATATGTTCATGAAAGTGTGTGCTTACCGTTATGTCGATTTACTTTTATGCATGCAAACTTAGATATAGGTTGTGTGCAAACTTAGATATAGGTTATTCTTGCATGTGTATGTTGCGTGGACTCGGTTATATTATCATATAAATCCGTTCATCACAAGTGGCATAAGTAAGGGACCTTTCCGAACCCAACGGTTTGAGGTCTTCCCTTGCGAGGGGTGATTGCGGCCTAAATCATTTCCCTGTTCACACTGGGTGGCGACTCCATTTTATTTCTCCGGTTTAGTCCCCCGCGGGCTACTTCGTACACCTGACCAGGCCGCGAGCTTGGAACAGCATCGCCGATTTCTATGTCCTACAGTCTGGCGACTCCACTGGGGATAGAGAATCGACCCGGAAATAATGTCTTGTAATGTTTGTGGTTTGTGCTTTAGTTAACTGTGTCTACCGTGGGTTGTAAGAGGTTTAATTAAAGGCATTATTAAAGCTAGGTAATGGTTTGGTGTCTTCATTCTTTCACTACCTTTCTATAGCTGAAGGGAAAGGCTGTGAAGGCACCTAGATAATCATTTACCCGAATCTTACCGTAATGGACTAATTTGGAGGATCTATTGTTTATTCCTGTCACCAAGGCAATAAGAGCCTAAAAGGCAAGGGTATTTAAGAGATTTCGCTCCACCCTCCCTCTGAGGAATCTTCAAAAAGAAATATATTTGACAGTCAATCATGTATCATCACTCGTTGGCACGTACCTTAGCATATAAAAAATGTGCGCTCGCTTGGTCGCTCGGACCCTTGAGTGGGGAGACCTAGTTGTGGGCAATCCTTCGCCAGCGGGAGCCTTTGTCTACACTCCCATAAACTCCCATGTGAACCATAGTTGTATGGCCAATAGAAACCATCCTTTTATACTTGCGTTTGGGGACTATCATCATTTGGATTCAGTTGGACCTTTCATCATGAGCTATGAACTTGTTGGGCCATTTAAACTGGGACGAGTTTGTGTCTTATGACAATTGGGCCAAAAGCTTCTAAAATGATGATGGGCCATTTTGTGTTTGGGCCCCTTAGCATTTGAAGTTATTTAGCCACGTTATCGCGAAAGTGTAAACATGTTGGGCCTTTTCAACTGGGACAAGTTTGCAGCTCGCAATAGTATGGTTGAATGTTTTAAAACGATAATGGGCCGACTTGTATGAAAACATTGATGGGCTTATATATTCCATGCATCGCACGGATACATGCTAACATGCGGTTTTAAATGACACAATAGATACCCGTTGGGTTAGGGAAGAGGGAAGACTCATCAAAAGCCGTTAGCGAACATGAGCGAATCAGAAAATGAGGGATCCCGTAAGGATCAGTTGGATACTAGTCTCACTAAGGTTACCGAGTAGTTACAAGCTTTGACCACCGCTATGGCTAATATGGCTGTGCCCCGTGCTGGGGGAGGCTCTGAGAATGTGAGGCGTGAAGAGCCTCCGAACAGGTTGAGTGATGATATCCCTATTTTTGATGATGACGTGGCTGAGTATGCCTCGGGAAGGATAGCCGGGTCCCAAGTTGAGTTACAGAAACTCTGGGATCAGGTAGAGTCGGCTACCCGCAAGCTGAAGGGTAAACATAAGGATTTGCTAGACTATGAGGCGATGACTTTTGAGGAGCAGCTGTCGGCTCAATTCAAGATGCCTAACATAGCCAAGTTCAACGGAAACGGGGATCCGACGGTCCATCTTCGACAATATGTTTATGTGATGAGTTCAGTGGGTCTGTCGAAGTATCAGGTTTAGAAGATATTCGGGATGTCGCTTGAGGGGGCACCCGTGGTATGGTATCACGGCCTTCAGAGGAAAGTCAAAGATGATTGGAGGGCATTGGCAGAGGCCTTTCTGAATCAATATGTCACGAATTTGGAGATCGATTTGTCGCTTCGCGACTTGGAGAATACCAAACAGAAGCCAGAGGAGAGCTTCAAGGATTATGTAGATCGCTAGAGAAGCCAGCTTCTGAAGATGCAAACTCAGCCCTCGGAGAAGGACCAGATCAAGATGATCATCAAAGGCACTAAGCCCTCTATTTATGGAAAGCTGAGGAAGATGACCTCTATGATTACTGATTTTCGACAATTGAAGGAGACTGTCATGGACATTGAGGAAGATGAAGTGGAGAATAGGAAGTTTTATGGCCTCAATAGAAGGACTGTTGGAGGACCATCAGGTACCAAGCCCGTTTCTGCTGAGGTTACCTCCATCAGAAACCGGCATTTCTCCAACCTGGGTAGGCCTTTGTCTAAAGTGCTTGAGAAGTTGGCGAGACAAGGACTCATAAAACCCTTAGAAACTAAACAACTTCCACACCCTCTACCATCACACCTCAACCTCAACCTGTACTGTCACTACCACCAGTAAAAAGGCCATGTCACCGACAGTTGTGCCCGCCTCAGACATGAAATCCAGGACCTCATAGACTCCCATAAAATACCCGACCAGAAAAGAGCAACCGAACACACACAGAAACCCCCTACCTAACTATCACTCTGTCCCACCATATACCTAAATGATTAGCTCCGGCCTACCTGAAAACCTTGTCCTCCAAACCTTTGACCACCAAGTCTTTTGCCTGGGGATTTGGGATAGCAATAGTGAGGATGAAACAGAGCAGGGGAAGAATTTCTGGGAGGACATCTCAAGCAGCGATGAAGATGAGGTGAATGGGATGACACGCAGTTGGCATTTTTACAGTGATATAGCAGAGAAAGGCAAGGAAGTGTTGGCAAGGCTGAAGGAGATGTGGTGATGCGTCAGTTGAAGAAAACACGAGCACAGTTAAGCATCTGGGAGTTGTTGTCTGCATCTCAAGAGCATAGGCATGCCATGGTTGAGGCCTTGAGGAAAATAATAGTGTTGGAGGATGCCAACCCTACAATATTCGTAGGATCGATGTAGAAGGAAGGCTTGTAGGTGATAACCTTTTCCGAGGAGGAACTGCCGGTGGAAGGAATAAATCATAATAGATCACTATTCATAAGAGCAGAAGTGAGGGGCAAGAAGACATCTTGTGTGATGGTGGATGATGGCTCATCTATCAATGTGTGCCCTTTGAAGATTCTATCTAGGTTGGGTATGAAGGCGACATATCTGAATCCCTCCAACATGACTATCAAGGCGTATGATGATAGCAAGCAGATAGTATATGGCACTTTTGTTACGATAGTCAAAGTAGGCCCAATTGAGGATGAGGTCGAGTTCACGGTGCTTGATATCCCGACAACTTTTGCTATGCTATTAGGGAGGCCATGGTTTCACAAGCTTGGGGTGTGCCATCCACCTTGCACCAGGCCATCAAGTTTCCGTACGGGGGAGAGATTGTCACTATTAGAGCTGAAGTAGACAATGATGTGGCCGCCTTGGAGATATATTTAGACATTATGTCCCATAGCGTCACTGTTTGTAAATGATATTGTATTATTGTACAAAATTAACTATGTGATAATGAAATTGCCTTTTGCCGTTTTGTAATATTATTTACTTTGACTTATAAATGGCGAAAGTCCATATGATTAGTACCTGGACTGAGAATGATATG
>SKCR01027024.1:0-19154 GCA_019454045.1 Zanthoxylum bungeanum | reverse complement strand
TACCTTCATCATTCTATAAATATTATGTGCAGTATGTTGGTCATCAAAAACTCTAAATGCAATAAGTCGTTTTTGCATGGTAAATGATGCATCAATCCAATGACAAGTCACACCCATGTATGAGTGTGTTTGCCAATGATCACTCCAAATATCAGAACATACAGAAATACGACCTTTCATCTCTTTAAATATTTCATTTAAAATAATTTTACCATCTTTGTATATTTAAATATATGACGTTTTTGTTGTTTCGAGTCATTCTACATGTAGAAGGGTTTAAAGCATTATGCACGTAATTAGTAAAATGAAGTTTTTCACCAAAGCTTAAAGAAAGATGTGTCATACAAGTTAATTTCGCAAATTCTTCTCTATTTTTTGCATCAGAATATTTAAATAAATCTAAAGCACTCGTACCTCTACTTGATGATGCGTACCTGGCCATTTGAGTTTGCGTCGTATCAATGCCAAATTCAACCGGATGATGTTTTTCCATGTGCTTGATCATATTGCCATATCCACCAGAAATTTGTAGATAACCCCACAATAGTTGCAAACTGCTCGTTGTGAATCATCTTCTAGGCGTTCCAAATTAAATGAATTTTGAAAATATCCGAGGACCGAGCCTTAACTTCTCTTCTCCGTGATTGTGCACTGACACTAGGGCCGCTCTCTTGGGTTGGCATATTTGACATTATGTTCTCAGATGAGCTTGCCATTTTTCGTTTGAGAAATTAGGAAGAAAAATAAGAAAATTGAATAATTGCGATTGCGAATAACAGAATTATAGAAACATGAGAGAGTTGAGAATTTGGTGTGATGAAATTATGAAAAATGAATCCTATTTATAGAATTTTAGAATTTTTTTCATACCAAAAATGCCCCTAAATATAACCGTTTTATTACCGTTATTAGGGGTACATTAGTAATTTTTATTTTATATAATAAAAATATAAATTTTTTTATTTTTTTTTTGGCAGGCACTAGCCGTTGGGGGTCGTAGGGTTCCTGTTGGAACCCTACGGTTCCAATAGGAACCCGACGGTTCCAACCGGAACCGTTAGGTTCCGGTTGGAACCGTCCGAACCGGTGGAACCGTACGGTTCCACCGGTTCGGACCGGTTCGAGTTGGGGTGGAACCCCACCGAACCGGTCCCATTCCGGTTCGGTTCCGGAACCGGTTGGAACCGGAACCTTCCGGTTCCAACCGGTTCGGTTCCGGTTCGGTCCGGTTCCGAACCGGAACCGTGGCAGGGTCTAGACACACATCTTCAACATTATCTTCAAGTCTATGATCAACCGTCAATGTGGAAACAGCCCCACTCTGAGCACCCAGTATACAACGGGAATCGCCAACAGATGCAACAGTTACAGTCCACCTATCAACTATAACAAATGTAGCTGTGGTCCCAGATTTTTTCTAAAGATAATTTCTCCTGAAGATGATTAACAAGTAAATGACATGAGTTTTCGTTAATTTACAACAACAATGTCAAAGATGAGGAATGAAAAAAAGAAATGAAGGAACGAAACATGAACAAGGATAATTCCATGCCTCTATTCTGAAATTCTTTGTCAGTCATCACAAACCCAGCAACCAAGGCCCTAGGTAAAGCCTGAGCCATTCGTCCCGACCAAGCCACGAGGAATAGCTCCCAAAACATATTCAACAAATTTTCCCTTGTATAAATTGCTTGCAGCATTCCCATTGTGCCCGTCAAATATCTGAATCACCCCAAAAGAAAAAGTTAAATTATACAAAACATAAGATAGCTGATAGGAACAATTGAAGGATTCAGCCTAACATTCTGCAACAGAAAATTTCCGGTCCATCCAAGAGAGACCATTAAATCTAACTGAGATTGCATTTCAACTCACCTACAGAAGTTATAATTACAACTCCTGTTTTGTGCACTTTATTCTAACATATTTGTTGATGGTGTTTTCAGGCGCTACAACATTTAAGACAGCACGACAAGGACAAAAGGGTAAATTCTCTGTCTGGCTAAAATCATGTAGCCGATCCGACCAGTTCATGTGAAACCGACCACTTTGGTTCAGATGACCGAGCACTATAGAGGTCGGCAGGAGCGCTCTCAGTATAAAAGATTGTCATGGCCGACCTCATTAAGACCGACCAGACAACGGGCCGTGTTCAAGACAAAAGCACCCCATTCTTATGGATAAGATAAGAAAGATATCCTACTCTCGCAAGGAGAAGAGTCAGAATCCAAAAGGGAATACGGAAGGAGAAGGCAGCACCGGATCAGGAAACCCTACAAGAAGAGAAGATTGAGTCCAAATAGGATTTCTTATACAAATAGGAATCTGATTTCTGTATTATTATAAATAGGAGGGTAGAGCATGTGTAAAAGGGCATCTGAAAATCATCACAAGAGTGAGGATTAGAATCATCAAGCTCTGATTTGTAAAAGCAAAGAAGAGACCTGAGGAGTGTATTTGAGTAATAAAAAGCACCATCCTGTTCTTGCCCGTGGACGTAGGTCGGATCCCAAAATCCACCGAACCACGTTAAATCACCTTGTCTGATTGGCGTATTTTCTTGTTTTCCGCTAAATTTGCCTTTGGTCCCCCATAACCAAACAAATTCACATTGAGGAGGATTACCTCGGGAGTGATATTCAATATTACCCTGAGACCAAAATCCACCGTCAACAGTTGGCGCCGTCTGTGGGGAACTTCACAAAAAGCAGTTCACGTGATAATGGCAAAGACGGAAATCACCAACCAGGAGGTCCGGCAATGGACTGGATGAAAAAATGGAAGATGGCATGAGGTCTATGATGGATCGACTAGAAAGAATGGAAGGAGCAAACAACGAGAAAACTGAAACCGAGACCGGACAAAGGAGGAAGAGGGGGAAAGAGGAAAAAGAGTAGTGGATGTAAGCGAAGACGAGGGACCCAGAAAGAGAGGCCCCTATGGGATAAGATCTGCGGTGGTAGGAAGATCAGAAGACACATGGGAAGAAGAAGAGGAGGAACAATCACCCGACCCCTCCTCCGACAGTTTTTACAACTCCAAGAGGGAGGATAAAGTATAACGAAGACGTACAGGAGACCTCTGGGTTTAAAGAACGCCACGCCCGGGGCGACAGGCGAACAGAAAGACACAGAAGGCGCACGGGGGCACAACCCGTGAAATAAAATCTTGGTTGAGAAAAGAGATGACCAGATGGGGAGAAGGCCTCAAGATCGGCGCGGGAGACACCCGAGGCGAGGAAGAGGGGTCTCCCCTTACGGAAGAAATAAAGGCAGCACAGTTCCCGAAGCGATTTAACATGCCGACCATGGCACCATACAAAGGCCACTCCGACCCAAAATCCCACATCGAAAACTTTGTCCTCCTGATGGAAGTACAGGGAGTAACGGGCGACGCCATATGCAAAGTATTTCCCTTAACTTTAGGGGGGCCCGCCATCCTATGGTATAGAAGTCTGGCCCGAGGAGCATTCAGAGCTTCTCCCAACTTAAGAAGTCGTTTATCCGGCATTTCAAAGGAGCCTGCACCCCTAAAAAAAAATAGGAGAACTAAGGCTCATGAAACAAGGAGACGACGAAACACTGAAAAGCTTCATTGAAAGGTATCACAACACTGTACTCGAGGTCGGAGGGTACGAATCCCAAGAAGCCCTGGAAAGTCTGAAAGGGGCCCTAAGGGTCGGGAAACTGTGGACCCACCTGAGGATCCATGAGACACCAGACTACGCTACCGCACTGGAGGTAGCCGGAAGTACGTCCTACTAGAAAGCGAGGAAAAAGTATCCCGGAGAGGGACAACCGCCAGAGAAAGGGTAACCAGGAGAGAAGACCATCGGCGACCGGAAAGAGAATTCCGGAAGTTCAATCCAAGACCCAAAGAGTTCAAACCAATGACACAAAAGGATCAAGGCAAAAGGCCCGCAACTCAAGTAAACCATGTGGTCCGAGAGGAAGCGTATATTCCCCTAAGCAAGCCGCCAGGGGAAATCATCATGGAGATACGGGAGAAAGGCCTCTTAATAGAGCCCGACCTCAGGAGGTTTCCCCCAGACAGAAAAAACAAAAGATCCTACTGCCTGCACCACAATCTAAAAGGGCACACAACCGATGAATGCAAGGACCTGCGGGAACAAATGGAGGACCTGGCCCGGAACGGGTACCTGAACAATTACATCGACCACGAGATCATGGCCGCCAGACAAAGGGCAAGGAATCGAGAGGTGAACGTCATCGCAGGAGGGGCAACGCTGGCCGGGGACTCTAACCGGTCGAGAAAGAATTACAGCCGAGCACGGGGGAGAGGTGCTGAAAACAGAAAAAATCCCAAACCCACGAGGAAGTCGGTCGACACCCATTATGTTCACCGATGAAGACGCTCAGGGGGTAAGTTTCCCCCATGACGACGCACTAATAATCAAAGCAACAATCGGCGGCACAGAAGTGGACAGAATCTTGGTGGACCCCGGGAGCGCAGTAGACATAATTTCCAAAGAAACTTTGGAGAGCCTGGGGGTAGAATGCACAGCTCTAACCAAAGACATCACCCCCCTGTACGGTTTCGGGGGATCAACGGTCGTCCCGCTGGGAAGAATTCAACTAGCAATGACGATCGGAGCCGCCCCCAAAACCCGAACAATCATGATAAACTTCACTGTAGTAGACTGCATGAGCAGTTATCAAGTCATTGTCGGCCGCCCCTTCATGATGAGAACCAAGGCCGCAATGTCCTGTTATTACTTGAAATTGAAGTTCCCCACACGGGAAGGGATCGGGATCATATGCGGAAGCCAGAAGATAGCCCGCAGCTGTTTTGCCACTTACTCGCGAGAGACCCTCTGCGTGGAAAGAGGCACCAAGAAAGAGACAGAGAGACGAGGACGACGAGAACACGGAAAGACCCTGCTCCTCGGCCCGATAAAGCTGCACGGCTCGGAGCAGCCGAAGAATTAGAAGAAGTAAAGCTATTCGGGCCAAAGAAAAGCATAAAAATAGGGGGAAGTCTAGACGAGGCCCTAAGAAAAGACTTGTTGGAATGTCTACAAGGGTACCCCGACGTTTTTGCATGGGGACACGATGACATGCCCGGAATCGACCCAAAATTCGTAAGCCATCGCTTAGCAGTGAACCCATTACACAAACCAGTAAAACAGAAGAGGAGAATATTCAACCAGGAGCGGTGCGGAGCAATAGCAACCGAGGTGGAAAAATTGCTGAAAGCCGGTTTCATCCGGGAAGTAAAATACCCAGAGTGGGTGTCCAACGTAGTATTGGTGAAAAAATCTAACGGAAAGTGGAGAATGTGCGTAGATTTCACCGACCTCAACAAAGCATGTCCAAAAGACAGCTTTCCCCTCCCAAATATAGACCAACTGGTAGACACAACAGCCTGCCAAGGGCTGCTAAGCTTCATGGACGCTTTCTCGGGATACAATCAAGTCAAGATGCACCCTGCGGACGAGGAGAAGACCACCTTTATCACTGACCAAGGGCTGTACTGTTATAAAGTAATGCCTTTCGGATTAAAGAATGCAGGGGCGACTTTCCAGAGACTGGTGAACAAAATCTTCAAACCGCTCATCGGCACAACCATGCTGGTATATGTCGACGACATGATAACAATGTCCGGAGAACCAAGAGACCATGTGGCCGACCTGAAGAAAACTTTCGAACTCCTGAGGAAACACAGTTTAAAGCTCAATCCAGAGAAGTGTGCATTCGGGGTAGCCTCAGGAAAATTTCTGGGCTACATGGTGAGTTCACGAGGTATTGAAGCAACCCGCAAAAGATACAAGCCGTGCTAGACCTGAAATCGCCCCGGACAGTTAAGGAAGTACAAAGCCTTACAGGAAGAATCGCCGCACTCAACCGATTCATCTCACGAGCAACCGACAAGTGCCATCCTTTCTTCAAAGTCATCAAAAAAGCTCAAAAAGGGGTCGACTGGACACCTGAGTGCGAAGAAGCCTTCCAGCACCTAAAACAATACCTGGCACAGCCCCCTCTCCTAGCCAAACCCCTCCCAGGGGAGACACTGTATCTATACCTGGCCGTCTCAAAACACGCAGTAAGCTCGGCACTGGTACAAGAGACCGACCATGTCCAGAAACCGGTTTACTACGTCAGTAAAGCCCTGCTGGACGCAGAAACACGATACCCCATGCACGAACTCATTGCCCTATCCCTGATCACTGCGGCACGGAAGTTACGACCCTACTTTCAGGCCCATCCTATCAAGGTATACACGGATTATCCCCTGAGACAAATCTTGCAAAAACCAGAGGCCTCAGGGAGACTAATGAAGTGGTCAGTAGAAATAAGCGAGCACGACATCTCCTACCTCCCGAGAACAGCAATAAAAGGGCAGGCCTTAGCAGACTTCATAGCAGAGCTCACGGAACCACAGGTCTTGGCCGTGGAAGAAGACAGGTGGGAAATGTCTGTAGACGGATCCGCAAGTTCACACGGCTACGGAGCAGGGGTAGCACTAAAAAGTGAAAAGGGAGAAGAAATACTGCTCGCCCTCAAATTCGCCTTCAAAACTACAAACAATGAAGCAGAGTACGAGGCAATACTGGCCGGACTAAGGCTATGTACGGTAGTAGGGGTCCACAACGTAGTGATCAGGAGTGATTCTCAGCTAGCAATACAACAGCTGAAAGGGGACTTTCAAGCCAGAGAACCAGCCATGGTAGCTTACCTAGCCGAAGTGAAGAAATGGGTGGAGAAAGTGGGAAACGTACTCTTCGAACAGGTCGGACGAGAAGACAACTGCGAAGCAGATTCCCTAGCCCGACTCGCCTCTTCAATAAGGACAGAAAACCCCAGGGTAATCCCTCTTATATACCTCCGAGAAAGAAGCATAGGGAGACAGAGGTGGATGTACTAGAAGAAGAAGGCAAAGATTCATGGATGCAGCCGATCAGGAGATATCTGGAAACAGGAGAAACCCCTAAAGATAAAAAGGAGGCCAGGAAGCTGAAGTTCAAGAGCACCAAGTTTTCCCTGATTGAAGGAGTACTCTACCGGAGAGGATACACCGTACCCCTCCTAAGATGCTTAGCACCAGAAGAAGCAGACTACGTGCTCAGGGAGATTCACGCAGGCATCTGCGGAAGCCACGCCGGGGGAAGATCAATCGCCTTCAAAGCCTTGAGGCAAGGGTTTTACTGGCCAACCATGCACCAGGATGGCGTGAGGATAGCACGGAAATGCGAAGGTTGCCAGAAAATGCCAACCTCTACCATCAACCGGCAGAGCAGCTGACCACCATATCCAGCCCCTGGCCCTTCGCACAGTGGGGGCTAGACATCATAGGGCCGATGCCGAAAGGACGAGGTCAGGCAAAATATGCAATCGTGGCCATAGACTACTTTACCAAATGGGTAGAGGCAGAGCCCTTGTCCACCATCTCGAAAAGAAGGCCACAGAGTTCCTGAAAAGAAATATAATCTGTCGGTTCGGAATCCCCCAAGCAATCATCACCGACAACGGAAAGCAATTCGACAGCAGGGGATTCAGGAAACTTTGTGAAGACCTCCAGATAACTTTGAAATTCGCCTCGCCAGCCCATCCCAAGTCAAACGGGCAGGTTGAAGCCACCAATAAAACCATCAAGTCAAACCTGAAAGCTCGACTCGGATCAAGCAAAAGCCTATGGGTCGAGGAGCTACCGGAAGTACTGTGGGCACACCGGACGACCTTCAAAGATTCAACGGAGAGACACCCTTCTCCCTATCATACGGATGTGAGGCCGTCATCCCAGCAGAGATCGGAATATCAACCCACAGGGTCCGCCACTTTGAGAACGAGCGGAACGAAGAACTCATCAAAAACCACCTCGACCTGATCGAAGAAAGAAGAGAACAGTCAGCAGTAAGAGCAGCAATCTACCAACAGAGAATGGCCCGCTTCTACAATAGGAGAGTTCGGACCCGCTCCTTTCTAACAGGCGATCTAGTGCTAAGGAAAGTGACTCTGAACACCCGACGACCAGAAGAAGGGTCGTTAGGTGCCAAGTGGGAAGGACCCTACAAAATCACCGAAGTAGTAAGACCAGGGGCCTACATCCTAGAACATCTGGACGGCACGAGGTTGAAGAAACCATGGAACGCCGAAATGTTAAGAAAGTACTTCCCGTAAAAATCAACTTTCCTTTCTTCTATTTTCTTTTTTGCAGAAACCGGGCAAAACACCGAATAGGAACAACTGTTGTAAAAAGGGCAGCACGCCCCCAAGCATGAATAAAAATTCCTTGTCTGGCAAAATCCTTTGAAAGCAAAACCACCGGGACTATTCAAAACTTCAGCTCGGGGTCGGGCGATGTCCCACCGAGTCTGCTCTTTGGACTGGGGACGTAACATTCCCCCAGGCCAAGTGATTTCAAAAAGCTCGGGGTCGGGCGATGTCCCACCGAGTCTGCCCTTTGGACTGGGGACGTAACATTCCCCCAGGACCAAGTGATTCTTACAGCTCGGGGTCGGGCGATGTCCCACCGAGTCTGCCTTTGGACTGGGGACGTAACATTCCCCCAGGACCAAGTGATTCTTACAGCTCGGGGTCGGGCGATGTCCCACCGAGTCTGCTTTGGACTGGGGACGTAACATTCCCCCAGGACCAAGTGATTCTTACAGCTCGGGGTCGGGCGATGTCCCACCGAGTCTGCCTTTGGACTGGGGACGTAACATTCCCCCAGGACCAAGTGATTCTTACAGCTCGGGGTCGGGCGATGTCCCACCGAGTCTGCCCTTGGACTGGGGACGTAACATTCCCCCAGGACCAAGTGATTCTTACAGCTCGGGGTCGGGCGATGTCCCACCGAGTCTGCCTTTGGACTGGGGACGTAACATTCCCCCAGGACCAAGTGATTCTTACAGCTCGGGGTCGGGCGATGTCCCACCGAGTCTGCCCTTTGGACTGGGGACGTAACATTCCCCAGGACCAAGTGATTCTTACAGCTCGGGGTCGGGCGATGTCCCACCGAGTCTGCCTTTGGACTGGGGACGTAACATTCCCCCAGGACCAAGTGATTCTTACAGCTCGGGGTCGGGCGATGTCCCACCGAGTCTGCCTTTGGACTGGGGACGTAACATTCCCCCAGGACCAAGTGATTCTTACAGCTCGGGGTCGGGCGATGTCCCACCGAGTCTGCCCTTTGGACTGGGGACGTAACATTCCCCCAGGACCAAGTGATTCTTACAGCTCGGGGTCGGGCGATGTCCCACCGAGTCTGCCCTTGGACTGGGGACGTAACATTCCCCCAGGACCAAGTGATTCTTACAGCTCGGGGTCGGGCGATGTCCCACCGAGTCTGCCCTTTGGACTGGGGACGTAACATTCCCCCAGGACCAAGTGATTCTTACAGCTCGGGGTCGGGCGATGTCCCACCGAGTCTGCCCTTTGGACTGGGGACGTAACATTCCCCCAGGACCAAGTGATTCAAACAGCTCGGGGTCGGGCGATGTCCCACCGAGTCTGCCTTTGGACTGGGGACGTAACATTCCCCCAGGACCAAGTGATTTCACTCAGCTCGGGGTCGGGTTACGTCCCACCGAGTCAAACTCTTCGTTTGGGGAGGAACATTCCCCCAGAACCAAGTCCTTCACTCAGCTCGGGGTCGGGTTACGTCCCACCGAGTCACCTCTTTGGTTTGGGGAGGACATTCCCCAGAATCCCAGTCTTTTCTCAGCTCAGGGTCAAGATTACGCCCCACCGAGTCAGCTCGGGACCGGGGACATAACATTCCCCCAGGGTCCATCACTCATGAGGCAAGATACCCCTCCGATCATGCTGACGGGGCCTTAATTGAGAAACAAGAAAAAAAAAAAAGAAATAAATAAATAATAGACATAAATATACATGTGTATATAAAATTATAATGTTATTACACAAAGTAAAGTGTACATAGGGCCCCGGTAGGGTTACCCTTTTCATTCAGCCCGCGCAGGGGCAGGAATTTCTTCCTCAGATGGTTCAGGTGGCGGGAGAAGCGGCTCGGCATCGGGAGGAGGACTATGGCTTCAACCTCGACAGCAGGATAGACCTCTACTTCAGGGACGGGAGGAGGGATCTCAAGGCAGTCCTCGCCGGAGGATGGAAGATCAGATCGTCCTTCTAGGGAACTCCAGAAGCCGGGACGACCGAAATCGGATCAGGATTCATAACCTCCTCGGCAGGTGGAGGGAGCCATTTCGGAATTCCTCCTCGGAGATATCCCCCTTGCAATAACTGATGGCCGCACGGATGGGGTCCATATTCAAATCTGGCAACACCATCGGTATCAAATCAGCACAATCACCAACTCCCTCAAGGCGGATAGCCTCCTTCTCGGCCTCAAGCTCACTCTCCCTCTTCTCAAGCTCGATCTCTCTCTCCTCGAGATCGATCTCTCTCTCCTCAAGCTCGGTCTTCTTTCTCTCAAGACATCCCGAGCCCTCGCCTTTGCCTCTTCACTGGCTTTCAACTTGGCCTCAGCACTTGCCACCTTAGCCTTCAAAACGCCAATCTCAGATTGGGCGGTCTTCAAATCCTCCCGGGCAGTGTCAGCAAGTTTTCGTTCCAATGAGGCAGCAGCCTTAAGAGCCTTATTCGTTTTGAAGTTCTCAACGGCAGCCAGCTGAAGGTTCTCTATCGTCCCCCTCCCGGTCAGCCAGCTTTGCCTCCACTTCGGAGAGACGATTTTGAAGCCTCTGGGCCTGACCACCCTCGGACAACAAAGTCAGAAGAAGACCCTTATTCTTGGCCATGAGGTAGTTGGCCTGCACACAAAAAAGAAGGAAGGAGTCAATACATAAAATAAAAAGAACCAAGACCCAAAAACCGAGAAGGGAAGTGAAAATACCTTCGCCATCTGAGAACTCATCTCAGTCACAACACCTTCGGAGATACATCCTCATACCTCGAAACCTCCCCCGGGGGAATCACCTCGGCCAATTCATTGAAAGCCGGCACTAAGTGTGAGTAGGCTCCCGGATGTTTTTCTCCCAAGTCATCCACCCCGAGGACCACAGGGCCCTTCCGTTTTTTTAGAGGAGCCTTCAGAGGACTTCCTCCCCCTACGGACGTCCTTCCTCTTAACCGGAGCAGCTTCCTCCTCTTCTTCTCTTGGACCAGCTCGGTCTCCTCGGACCCAAATTGACGCCTCCTCTTCCTAAGAGCTTTGGCGGACTGGTGAGACGAGCGGACCCCGATGATTGTGCACCAGGAGAAGAGAGACCCCGAGCAGCAGGCTGGACATCTCCTTGAGACGCCCTCTCAGCCCCAGCAGTGTCAGGCTGTGCCCGGGAAGTTCCAACATCAGCACGGCCGGCTTTCTTCATGGTACCGGCCAACTTCTCAAGAAACTTAGGCCTCTTCGACATGCCTACAAAAAAAGAAGAAATCAGGGACCGAGCATATAGCAAAGATATCAAACATGATGAAACAACAAGGAAGATCATCAAACAGCCATCAGACACCTACCTATCCGACCAGATACTTCCGGAGGGACGGTCTGAATGAGGCCTGACTCAACAAAGGCCGCATCATTGACCAATTCCTCCAGGGGCAGCATATCCCCGAGCCCAATGTACCCGCCTCCGAACCTGACGAGAAACCTTTGGAGCATCTCGCCAACAAGCTGGGGGAAACCAGAGAAGTCAGAAACCTAAGAAACTAAGAACGGGAATAAAGAAAGGCAAAAGGGTATTAAACTCCTAACCTCCAGCTCTGAAAATATCCGGAACCGAGACGTCCTCCTCAAACGATCTCAGGACCCGACCCCAGTCCCCAGTAGCCCAGAACCAAAGGTCTTTGAAGTTCTTGTTGGGAGGAGTTGGGAGCTTCTGGACAAGGTTGGCGAGCTTCATAAGCAGAAGGTAATACCAACCGTAGTGAGTCTTTGGGTTAGACTTCAAACGGTATAACCTCTTCACCTCTTCCAAGCAAGGTACACCTAAACCTGCCCGGTGCCAGACCACATATATGCCGGCCAGAATCCTCCAGCTATTCAAGCTCAATTGGCAAGGGGCAAGCTCCATCTCGGCCAGCATCCAAGCGAAATAGCGTTGCATCGGCAGCCGCAGCCCACATTCAAAAAGATAGGAAGAAGCGCCACCGAGCCCTCATCAGGCTGACTAGCACGATCCATCGGGCCTGGAACTTCAAGGGCGATGTCTATCGGATATTATACCGCTGACGAAGAAGGGCGAGATCATCCTCGGTTATCTTGGAGGGACGGTTCATATCCAGAGCCGACGACCCAAGTTCACCAGGCTCTGGGTCCTTCCGAGGAACTCTCTGATGGTAGGAGTCGTTTTCGATCTCAGAAGCAGTAGGGGTAGTGTCAAGGTCTTCTACACTAGGTGCCCCTGAGCCCGAGGAGAGCTCTTCAGCAGGGGGAGTTGAAATCTTGGCAGGCCTTTCGGAGGGAGAACTATTGTCAGACATCCCTGACACCCAGAAAAACAGAGAAGGGAGGAGAATCAGTCTATGAGGAGCTACCCACGGTGTCCATGCTAAACTAGATAGGGAGTCTCTAAAAAGTGCCCTAAAGCAAGACCCAGCAAAACCACAAGTCTCTCCCTAAGCAAAAAGAAACACTGCATAAAGAAAAGAGGAGAGGTCGCTCAGAAGACTTACTTGTTCTTCTCAAAAGCAAGAGGTTATGCGGCGCGGTGATGCCCGTTCCTTATGTTCGCAACACAGAAGAAAAAGACCACAGTTGAAATCCGAGACACAGAGAGAAGCGAATCAACAGAGAATGTTTCCAGAGAGAAGAAGAAATTGCCGAAAAGAATGAACAGTGAAAGCCTCGTCCTCTTATAGTCGTGACAAAGGCGCTCGTGACCATTGGATCTAAAGGAAGGGCCCGGATGAACGCCAAGTGTCGGCTACAAAAGGGGCCTCCCAAGTTCAAACAGACGGCTGAGATCAGCCCACTGTGAAAACGCCTCTGCGCGGTCGATTCGTCCCCTCTTTTGGCGGGAACCCGGCGGATGTTTGACAAGTGTCGAACATTAGAAGAAACCCTAAAAGTTGATTTGATAGGCATTTAAGAAGACATGACGGTTGTGCGTCTCGAGGAAAGATGATTGGAACGGCAAGAAAATTCTTTTTTGCATCCTGGGACGACTACCAGCGAAGACAATCAGCACACCCTCTTCATATAGTTCCCGGTACCAACTCACATACTCGTTGGAACCGAGAACTAGGGGACAGATGTTGATGGTGTTTTCAGGCGCTACAACATTTAAGACAGCACGACAAGGACAAAAGGGTAAATTCTCTGTCTGGCTAAAATCATGTAGCCGACCCGACCAGTTCATGTGAAACCGACCACTTTGGTTCAGATGACCGAGCACTATAGAGGTCGGCAGGAGCGCTCTCAGTATAAAAGATTGTCATGGCCGACCTCATTAAGACCGACCAGACAACGGCCGTGTTCAAGACAAAAGCACCCCATTCTTATGGATAAGATAAGAAAGATATCCTACTCTCGCAAGGAGAAGAGTCAGAATCCAAAAGGGAATACGGAAGGAGAAGGCAGCACCGGATCAGGAAACCCTACAAGGAAGAAGATTGAGTCCAAATAGGATTTCTTATACAAATAGGAATCTGATTTCTGTATTATTATAAATAGGAGGGTAGAGCATGTGTAAAAGGGCATCTGAAAATCATCACAAGAGTGAGAGATTAAATCATCAAGCTCTGATTTGTAAAAGCAAAGAAGAGACCTGAGGAGTGTATTTGAGTAATAAAAAGCACCATCCTGTTCTTGCCCGTGGACGTAGATCGGATCCCAAAATCCACCGAACCACGTTATTAAAACACCTTGTCTGATTGGCGTATTTTCTTGTTTTCCGCTAAATTTGCCTTGGTCCCCCATAACAAACAAATTCACTATTGAGGGAGGATTACCTCGGGAGTGATATTCCAATATTGCCCTGAGACCAAAATCCACCGTCAACAATATTAAACCAAGGTTAGAGAAAATTCTTTTTTATCCAATGTCTTCAGCAAAAAGAATTCTTTTACCAGAATCATTAACCCTGCTGATAAAAAAAGTCCCAAAAAAGCATGCACTAAAATTTAAGTTGTTTGGACTTACATAAAGAAGCATGCATTTAAGTTCCTAAATATTAGTCCTTGAAGAATGGTAATCATGACATAAAGTTAAGATATTCGTAAGAGTAGGAGTAAGATTTACCGCAAATACAGAAAATGTAGATGAAGGATTTCCTGGTACTCTTTGACAACCCGTCTTAATCAATAAATAATTTTCCCATTTTCTTGACTGAGCCGCATGCCCGAATCTAACAGTAGGCTTCTCCATCTTCTCACTCTTCATCTCTCCGCTGATCAAAGCAGCAAGAGGCACAAAATCATGATGATGACGCCTCCCTTCTCTAGATGCCATATCTACCACTATAATGCCTTTGGCTGGGGCCTAAGACCTCGATTTACCAAACCCTTATCCTCAAAACCATATTATATCTTAACCATCAATAAATTTGTACATTCCGATTCCAAACTCAATCAAAAACATATCATTTGTACTCAACATAATCTTCTTATATATCCCTGTTAGGAAACATAATCTCTAATATATTTACATGTTTGTCCTCTTAGGATCTAATCATACATGTATTACTAGTCCTAGATTTATTTACATGCTAATTGAAATAAATCTTAAATCTAGTTATCACAACACAATTGCATACCTTTTATGCTTGTAGAGACCTCTTAATCAAACTTAATTGATTGCTTAACTCAATAAGCAAATGGTCTTATTTATAGGAGGGAAACCAAGTCATATTAGCTCACATGCATGGATTACTATTAATCCTTGATTACTATTTAATCACATGCATTGATTACTATGTAATCACATGTATTTTGATGCATAATGATTTTCTCTAACCCTTCCAAAAATGTTACCATCATGGGTGTACCATTTGTTCTCCATTTAACATTTTATTAATTGTTGTCACTTAACAACTCTTGTTGTTACTAATTATTTGATTAACAACTCTTGTTGTTTACTTAGTAATGAAATCATTACTAATTGTTGTTATTTAACAACACCACATAATTACTTAATAATTTCCAACATGAAATTATTACTAATTGTTGTTATTTAACAACACCAAATAATTAACTTAATAATTTCCAAATGAAATTATTACTAATTGTTGTTATTTAATAACACCAAATAATCAACAACAATTAATTTCCAACATCTCCCACTCACACATGATGGGATCAACAATTTTTATTATCTCTACAAGAATAATTCATACTTTGCAATTGTGTCGTGCGACCAGCATACTTCGAGAGCTCACTTGCTATACATCTGTTAGGAATATATAGCCGCTCGAAAAATGGATAGAACCATAGTGGATTATGTATGCAGTATCCTCGATCATTTATCACATTAAATCTCTCTCGATCTCTTTTCGAATGTAATATTTATTTTGTATTCACAATCATGTTTGATCACATAGAATAACATAATCGGTCGACCAGTGAATACAAGCTAATGTGATATTATTCATATAATGATCTTTCTTCTTTCTTGAATCTCTCAACTTTGATTCAATTCGCTTTTCCAGATATGTCATTTCAGATCGAATCTCTCATGATCTTTCAGTAACATTCCAAGATAGCAATCATCAAATCTAAATTTTAAGAAGCAGACAAGAGTCTAAAGGGTACAATGTGAGATTGAAATAATCTCAAGGGTCTCACACAATATCAAGACTGAGATCTTTACTTGTATTACCCTCAATAGTCACAAATGTACACATGGTATGAAAACATGTGTTACGGTATTCTCTCATTTCCCATGGAGCATGTCTCATAAAATACCGTACAGATTATAGTTCAGACAAACGAAATGTCTAACTCATAACTGACATTAAGACAAGTAAGGTGAAACGAACTTATTCACTTTAGGTTATATCACAGAGAAAGTGACCTCATAACGACATTACTTAATTTTCAAGCTTGAGCTCTCTAAATTATCACTAAGATAATTAGCTTAAAAATTTGTCTCATCTCCCATTAACAAAGTAATGGAGGCGATTGCCCGTGTGAGAGGGCCAATCATTCACTTGTCCGACATACTTTCATACTAACTAATAGTATATTTGTTTAAACATGTATCAACATAATAACATGTAAGCATTGAACACAAATATCAATGAGTATTAACATTAGTAAACATTATTTGGGAAAAAAATACATATCATAATATGTAAGCACATTAACATCTACGCAATCCCTGAGTTTTTACATGTCTAACAAAGACATCTCTAGGAACAGGCTTGGTCAATGGATCTGCTACCATTTCTTGCGTAGAAATGTATTTCATTTACCTCTTCTCGTGCAACTATGTCTTTCACAAAGTTATATTTGGTATCTATATGTTTCGTTTTACAATGGAATTTTTGGTCTTTTGTGTAGGCTATCGCTGCTGCACTATCACAGTTAACTAATACTGGACCAGAAGCTTCATTTGACATACCCAAATGATCCAAGAACCTTTTCAACCACACAGCCTCTTGTATTGCTGATGAAAATGCCACAAATTCAGCCTCCATTGTGGATAAGGCTATACAAGACTGTTTCTTACTGCTCCATGAATTGCGCCATTATTTAGCAAGAAAACAAAAACGGAGGTAGATTTTCTTTCATATAAATCTCCTCCCCAGTCAGCATCAGTATAGCCTCTCAGTGCAGATCATTTCCTTGATAACACAATGAGTAATCAGCTGTCCCTCTCAGATACCTAAATATTCTTTTAACTGATTTCCCATCTATAGCCTGGATTAGATTGGTATCTACTTACCATTCCAACAGCGAAACAGATATCAGGTCTTGTACACAACATTGCGTACATTAAACTTCCACTGCATTTGCATAAGGAACTTTCTTCATTTGTTCCTTTTATGTGGAGTTTCAGGACACAATCTACGACTCAAAGCTTCAGTTTTCGTGATAGGAGTATCAATGGGTTTGCAAGCCTGCATTTGGAAGTGTTCAGAATTTCTTTATATATGACTCCTGTGAAAGAGATAATAAATTCTTTGAACGATTTCTTGAGATCTTAACCCCAAGAATATATGCAGCTTCACCCATATCTTTCATCTCGAAGTTAGATGATAACCATTCTTTAATGTGTTTTACAAACTCCTTATCATTTCCGGCTATAAGTATATCATCCACGTACAAAGATAAGATAATGAACTTATTTATCTCTCTTGGTGTACACACAATGATCATCATCTATCATTGTGAAATCATTCGAAATGATTGTATTGTGGAATCGTATATACCATGTCTAGACGATTGCTTGAGACCATATATAGACTTTAAAAGTCTACATACTTTCTCCTTTCATTTTCTTTTATGAAACCTACTGGTTGTTCCATGTAGATTTCTTCATCAAGTTCTCCATTGAGAAAAGCAGTCTTTACATCCATTTGATGTAATTCTAGATCCATACTTGCTACTATAGCCAGAATCAAGCGAATTGAGGTAAACCTTACAACAGGTGAAAAAGTCTCTTCATAGTCAATTCCTTCATGTTGCGTATACCCTTTGCCACAAGTCGTGCTTTATATCTTTCGATATTGCCATCGGCATTACGCTTTATTTTAAGAACCCATTTGTTCTTAACAGCTTTGCGTCCTTGGGTAGATCAACCAATTCTCAAACTTGGTTGGACCTCATTGACTCCATCTCTTCTTCCATTGCTTTCATCCATTTTTCCTTAGCAGGACATTGAAGAGCCTCTCTTATGTTTCTAGGTTCTTCATCATCTTGAGGTAGAATCATAAAGGTTTCTCCTTCGATATCGAAACGACGTCGAGGAATGCATATACGATTACTACGTCGCAATTGGGATTCTAGTGGTGGAACTGATTCCTCACTTTCGATATTATTTCCATTTGGATCGTGCACATTGCTCACACTTGGATTATGTACATCACTCCCACTCGGATCACGTAAATGAGACTCGTGTGAAACTAATTCATCATTTTGAGATTCATGTGAAACAGATTCATCATGTTTTCTCAAATTTCTCTCATCACTCCCACTTGAATTAGGTAAACCCGAATGTTCACCAATCATGTGATCCATGTGATCTTGAGTTTCATATAGAGATAAATTTTGACCTATCTCTCCCTGCTTAGGAAAATCATTTTCTAAAAAATGTGATATCTCGTGATTCAAATTCTGTCACGCCTCCACTTTCATGTTCACCTATACAAACATATCATTTTGATTATTCAGAATATCTTATGAAGATACTTTTTTTTCCTCTTGGGCCTAACTTTCCATGTTCGTGAGAACGCACATGAACATAAGCCGCACAACCCCAAGATTTTAGAAAGTGAATATCTGGTTTACGACCTGTCCATAACTCATATGGTGTGGTGGACACAGATTTAGATGGCACTCGGTTAAGTACATATGTGGCAGTTAATAATGCATCACCCCAATAGGTTATAGGCAAATTTGCTTGTGCCATCATAGACCTAACCATCTCAAGAAGAGAGTTTCTATTTCTTCTTTCCGCAACCCTTTTGTTGAGGGGTAGCAGGAGTAGTAGTCAACTGACGACTAATTCCTTTTTCATCACATAATTCTCTGAACTGATCAGATAAGTACTCAGACCACGGTCAGTGAGTAGTGTGCTTTAATTTTCTTGTCCAATTGATTTTCTGTCAAATTCATAAATTTCTTGAAACATTCTAATGCTTCGGATTTATGAGCAATCAAATAGACATAACCAAAGCGAGTAAAATCATCTATAAATGTGATGAAATAAGATACTTCATGCCTTGCCCTGACATTCATTGGACCACAGATATCTGAATGAATTAATTGTAATGGAAATTTTACTCTAGTCTCTTTTCCAAATGGTTTTCTCGCAGTTTTTCCTGCCAAGCAATATTCATAGGTTGACAATTCTACCTTCTCAATATTTCCCAGAAAGCCTTCTTTGGCTAATCTGTTCATTCTTTGCTGGCCAATGTGGACAAGTCTAGCATGCCACACAGTTACATCACTATCATTACTGACATATGAAGTAACAAATGAAAAACCGAAATTGTGATTAAAACATTCAACATTTAATACAATAAAACCATCCAGAAAATAACCAGAACCATA
>SKCR01027023.1:0-19315 GCA_019454045.1 Zanthoxylum bungeanum | reverse complement strand
GTTCTGTGTACGCCTCTTCTGGGTATATTGAGAATCATAGTGTATTGGGTGTGATGTCAAGATGGAAGTATCACTTCAGTCATAGTGGAGATGATGATCACGTAGGATACGGAACTGGTGCTCTTATGTACTCCAGTCATCGGGATAATATGACTAGGTCATGATTATCCGATTATAGAGACTAGTTACCAGAGATCCGATATGTGCTTCGTACGGGGCAGACACAATTCCATCCCCAGGCCTTGCACGTGAAATCCGATACTGGATCGTCATACGCAATACTACGTATACTACGCCTGATATAGATCACATATTCCAGTAAGAATATTTCTGGAGAATTGGGTAGGCACGGTGCTTTGCTAGAAGCCAACCATGCCTTGTAAATCGGTAAAAACGTAGTACTAGGTTCGTACGTGTTCGGATAGTCCTGTTAGTGTTCCTAGAACATGCCAAGGATCTAATAAGCAAGAAAAGGTGTTCATAAATTCAAAATAAGTTGCGGAATTACTTACATTGAATGGATTTGAGCTTTTAAAATTTTGAGAAGAAGATCTCCAAGATCCTTCCTTTGTGTTGATTCCATACTTTGAGTTGGTTTCCCTATCACCTTAGTTGATTCCATGAAATGCTGGCTTTGTTGATTCTGCAACAAAATCAAAAAGATGAAGGCTTCAAGTTCACGCCCATGGAGAGAATTCTAGGGTTTTCAATTTTGTTCCAAGTGTGTCAAGTGTGTGTCATGAGAGAAAGAGATGCCTTTTGGTAAAACAATTTTACCCTTTTACCTAAACAAGGTGGTTGGGTAAATGGTTTCACCAAAACCATTCCAAGGTAGTTGGAAAGTTGGTGGCTAGGCATAAATGCCAACAACTCTCCCAACTACCACATGTGAAGTGGGCCCCACATTTGAATTCAAAATTCAAATGTCTCCACGAACATTTATCGCGGCTCGGATTCATTTAATCCGATTAAATGAACTTTCGTTGTTAAATATTTAAATCTAATTTAATTAAATAACGATGACTCGTAAATATATTACGAACGTCGTCTACAAATTAATTCTAAATTAATTCGTTCGTTCGTATTAAAGTCCGACTTTAATTTCGTAATGAAATCCAATTCATATTAATATATCTGATATATTAATTTTAGCCCATACGAATAAATTAAATAGAAAAATCAAATTTAACTATTAAATTTATTTTACAGATTAATTCCAAATTAATCGCGTTCTCTTTCTTCCGAACACATTTAATCCCAGATTAAATAATACCTCAATTAATCCCAGATTAATTTTCTCCATCTTAATTAATCCCAGATTAATTCTCTCTCTTAATTAATCCCAGATTAATTCTAATTCGAATCAACTGTCATCGGTGAATCTTTGGGAAGCGACCCAAGAGATCCCTGGATATGTTGGTAGTAAATACTGTAATCGGATTATCCGAATACGTGCGTACCTCGTACCACGTGCTTACCGATTTACAAGACATGGTTGGCTTCTAACAAAGCATCGTGCCTACCCAATTCTCCAGATATAGTCTTACTGGAATATATAATCTATGTCAGGCGTAGTATACGTAGTATTGCGTATTGCGATCCAGTATCGAATGTCACGTGCTAGGCCTGGGGCTGGAACTGTGTCTGCCCCGTACGAAGCACATGTCGGATGTCTGGTAACTAGTCTCTATAATCGGATATACATGACCTAGTCATAATATCCCGATGACTACAGTACTTAAGAGCACTAGTACCGTATCCTACGTGACATCATCTCCAATATGACTGGAGTGATACTTCCGTCTTGACATCACACCCAATACACTACGATTCTCAATATACCCAGCAGAGACGTACACAGAACCGGTTAAAGCCCTGGACGACCAAAACTAAAGCATATCGATTGTCGTAAGTATTAGCGATGCAAGTCTCAAGTTAAGACCAAATACACCTACCCTGATTTCGGACTTCCATAGACACATAGTCATACTACCAATGGAATTCCGAGGGGTCTATCCAGAGCGAAGCTGTTTTCCGTACCATCGGTAAAACACAACCTCCTATTACACTTGCATGAGTATCCTATACCCAAATATATGAGAACTATGCTATTACGCTTCCATAATACGCACAAGTGTAATACTAGTCTATTCCACATTATCGATATCAAGTCTTGATAATACTACGACTAGAGATATTTAATGATTAATCCTTCATGGACTGATACTGTCTCATATCATCTCAATCCAGGAACTAATCATAAGGACTTCCTATCATTTATACATGTAGGTGATCTAATCACAAATGATAAGAGTGCAATCTCCTTTGTCACATAGTTAATTTGTACAACAACACCATGATCTGTACAAATAGTGACGCTATGGGTCATAACTGTCCAACAATCTCCCACTTGGCCTATAGCCAGTCACTCGAGTGTCTTACACCCGAACTATGTACGGTTCACTCAAACTGCTGAGGAAAGGCTTTCGTCAGCGGATTTGTATGATTATCGTCTGATGCAATTTATTCGATCATCACATCGCCACGATGTATGATCCGAATGAATCAGATGAATAGTCGAAGTATATATCTTGATCGTTGATGAGACCATTAATTCTTTAGTTTGCGTTGTAGCCTAGCTTAGCTGCTAACAGAACTATATCTAATCTAATTAGATTTATCATTGACCCAAATGGCTTCTATTACTGCCTCAGCAGCAACAATAACCCGCATTTGTTGTTTATTCCGTAACAGTATCTTGCTTGGAAGATTTCCAGCTCACTGTTTCGTTATTAAAACTGTATAGTACCGTTGTTTTTATCGGTTAGGAAACTTACAGCAGTGATCCCAGTCACTTCAAGTTCTTCTTCTCCATAGTTTAAGACATCATCCTTAGTTCTCTAAGATACTAACAGATGTTCTTAAAATCAATCCAGTGACTATCACTTGGATTGACCTGTTTGTGACTCCATATGCTAAAGCATATGAGACACCAGGTCACGTACATTTTTTCAATGTAAGAGTTCTCAGAGAGTGTTAACAACTTTAAATCTATCCCAGTAGATCTTTATTCCTAGAATAAAGGTTGTTTCTCCCAAGAATTCTACGGAGAATTTTCATGAAAGCCAAGCTTTCACCGATTGTAATATGGGAATATCATTTCTTAGAAATGACATATCATCATTATTAGGACATTCACTGTCAGTGCGCTCCCACTAACCTCCTTATATACACAAGAATCATTTCATTTTGAATTAAATCATACACTATTATGATTACATCAAAACGTTAGTTCCAAGAACCCAATGCTTACTTCAATCCATACATGGATCGAATAACCTGCAAACCTTGTTTGCTAGTTTTGGTACGACAAAACCGTCAGGATGTTGTAAACATCCTCCAAAGAGGTTTCCGTTTAAGGAAAGCGATTTTGACGTTCAGCTGCCATATTTCATGAATGAAACATGCAGCATCAGTAAACATTATCCAAATGGATTTATCCATGGCAACAGGTAAAAGGTTTCGTTATAATCGACACAATGTTGATAACGATACCTTTTCGCTACAAGCCTAGCTTAGTACGTTGGTATGTTTCCATCCATGTATGTCTTCCTTGAAGACTTATATAGTGCCAATCGGCACAATGCCTTCTGGTACATCAACTAGTCTCTAAACATAGTTGATATACATGGAATCCATTTCGGACTTCATGACACTTTGCCATAATGGGGAGTCGATACCTTGTATCACTTCCTCACACGTAGTCAGTTCGTATTCCTCAATAAGATTGACATCTTTATGAGGTGAGATCAGAAACCCATACCCCATGTTATTTTCTGAATCTCTCCGACCTACGTTGTTCTTGTGTATTCGAAGATTATTGGTATAGTTTCATCCTTGATTAATAGTTTGTGTTCCATTAAGGACTAGGTGCCTTGAACAGTATTACTCCGATTTTAATCGAGTTTTACTATCCTCCCACTTACCACTGCATATCAGTATTCCTCTTAGGAAAAACGCATGGCGAGCAACAATTACATTGTTCTCATGTGAGATGTATAAGTACTATACTTTGGTTTCCCTAGGATAACCAATTACATTAGGCACTTATCCAATTTGGGTTCTAGTTTGGTATCATCCAAACGTATTCCCAGCATTCCCAAATCATCAGGAGTGAGAAAGCCCAGTTTATTTCCTGTTCATATCTAATATGAAATCTGTCAAACAGATTTTTATGGAACCTTATTCAAAATAAGTATTGCACTGTTAATGCTTATCCCTTTTGAAGGAAAATGGTAGCTCAGAGCGACTCATGATTAAGCTTATCATGTCCAACAAAATTCGGTTTCTCCGTACGGACACAACGTCAAACTGACGTGTTCCGGGAGGAGTCCTCATTGAAAGAATACTATACTCTTTCAAGTATTTGAGAAACTTATTGCTTAAGTATCTTCCATCTCGGTCTTACTGTGACGGTTTTAATACTTTAGCCGATCTGTTTGTCTACTTCGTGTTGAAACTCTAAAAGTTTCCGATTTGTGTTCTTCAAAACAAACACAACCATAACGCGATGCCACATCCGTAAAGGTCACGAAATATTCATATCCACCTCTAGCCTAGCTAGACATGGGCCCACTTACGTCATTATGAACAAGGGCTAACAGATCGATGGCACTTACACTTTTACCAAGTAAAAAGGTATTTTAGGCACTTTACCTAATAAACTAGATTCGTAGACATCATTTGAATGGAATCAAATCCGTCCTAGTATCCACTCTTCAAAATTGTGGATATACGAGTCTTGTTTAATGTGTCCCAGACAACACTGCCACATATAAGTCTCATCTGATCAAATCATTTTGAGCTACTTGTTTGTCATGTTATATGTTTGAGATTTATTTATATTCAAAATATAAATACTGTTATTCACATCTAATGTGTTTATCTCAATATCATCTTTTTAAAATAAAACACTTTATGTTTCTAAAATATAAAGGTATACTCGCAACGAGTTATACACGATATAGAGATATTTTTTCTAGTCAAACTAGTTACATTTTAACAGTTTCCTAATTTAAGTACATACCCGAAGGGTAGTTCCTAAACTTAGGTATCTACGGTTAAAACATCGACTGTCGTCCCGTTTCATATTCACATATTAATCTCATTTGAAGTCAGTATCCTGCTCATAGCAGATTCTGCACATCAGTACATATATTTATGTATCACACTAAGTATTTAAAATCCAATTTTAATACTAGTAGTGAACATAATTATGACAAATATACTTAAAGTCAGAGCCTTGCCCTTTCTTTTATTCCTTCATGTCTGCCTTGTCCATACGGCAGTCACGCTTCAATGACTCCGTTTGCCACAGTTTAGGTAGACATCTTGGGATATGTCCTTTATCTTCCTAGAAGACTATAATGATTTTGCCTTTGCCATTTTCTACATTCTAGAAGCCTTTGGCCAAGCCTTGGCCTTCTAGAATATTGAAGTAAGATGCGCCTTGCGCTACTTGCCTTATTGCAAACTTTGGCTTTGTCTCCTTGAGAATGGCCATTAACTCTCCAAGAGTTTACTATTGCAATTTTAGTACTTCTAAGATCTAAGAATAGATCTATGAAGATCCTTCAATTTCATTATCATACTTTAAGGATCTAATCCTTAGTTCTGATTAAGAAATTAAGGAATCTATTGGCAAGCTTAATGGATTAAGCACTAAAGTTATCATTACATGAATCTTCCAAAGATCATGCTCTATTATTTGCTTAACTCCGGGCTTAGGCCTAATATGTTATTTTATCAAATAAAGTAACTTATTAGTTTCCATAACCATCTTGAAATTTTATTCCCAATTTGAAAATTAAAGTCGTTTAAACACATTTTCCTTAGGATAATGTTTTAAACACCAATCTTTCAATTTAATCTTGATTCTAATAGTCCAACTATTTAATCAACGATTTCAGGTACAATCTAATGTAATGATTACTATAGTCTAACTATATAACTTATTACAATTTTATTGGTTAAAATCAAATATATATTGATTACTATAATCCAATTATATATCATTATAATTATCGGTAAAATCCAAATATATTGATTACTATAATCCAATTATATAATCAACTATAAATGAGGGGTAAAATTCAAATATATTGATTACTATAATCCAATTATATAATCAACTATAAATGAAGTAGTTTGAATACAGTCCAACTGTTTAATTAAAACAACAATAAATATTAGTCCAACTAATATATAATTTATTTGACGAATGATATTTGATTAAGCGCGTATGGAAAGTAACTAAACGAATATTGCAAATCTAATACTTGCCTCCCACTATTTTTCGGCGAGCCTCTAACCCTCTGTGGAGTACTCGGGAAACCTAGTTTCCTAGTGGGCTAGGATCCCGTTAAATAACACACAATCTTGACTTTGGCCAACAAATTGTATGATACTTAACTAGGTAGATCTCTAAGATCAATTGGATCTCATCCAATTCCTAGATCCAGTAGGTGGACATCCAAGTCCAAAACATATATCTTATATATGCCAATATATCGAATATATTACCTAACCTTTTTCCTCTGAATCAACTAAGCCTTGGCTTTGGCACAACAAACTTAATGATCCCAGTTAAGCGGAACCCATTGACATGGAAAGCTTCGTAATCAATGTCGATGGACAAGAAGTGATCTTGACTTTGGCCAACAAATCATGACTTGGACAAGACACCGATATGGAACAAAACTCTCATGATTCAAACACATCCGCAATTGACAAAGGTCTTGACTTTGGCCAACAAACCAATGCCAACTTTGGATATTGAGTAAGAATCACTCAACGGAAGGAAAAACGCTTAATATGTTTTGAGGGTTTTTCCCGTAAATTGGCAACCAATTTATTATCTTTGATTAGGTCTCATCATACACCCTTAAGCATGCATTCTAAAAGCATAATAAGGCGCGATAAATAAATTAATAATGATATGCGGATGGATATGTCACAAATTGTTCCTAGAACAAATCACTCCCTTTTCCTCTCCCCGGCTAGAACTATTCTAACTTCTACCCAATTACATAATAAAATAAATAAACCTCATTTACATTGAGGGGAATAGGTGAGAAGAGAAATACAATGAGAAAGGAGATAAAAGGCTGGACACGCAGGTCAAATTTAATAAATTCTAAATTTATTACAATTTCCAAAATTTCCCTCGCCCTTCTAATATCCATCCGATATACATTATTCATACAACACATTCATGTATTCATACAAATCATGTTATTCAATCAATCTAATCCAATTAATTAATCTTTGAATTAATGACCATCCAATGTTCAAACAACGATTTGATTTGCGTGAGTCAAACTCGTTTAGAATAAATACTCAAAGTAAGTATTCTTGAATTATATTGAACTACAACTTTAAATCCAATTTATTTTATTCAATACTAATTCCAATTTAATTCCAAATTAAATATATACACTTACTTATTAACATAATTATAATATTCCAAATATCACAATTACTTTAATTAAAGTGTATTAGCCATGATTAATTAATTAAACTCAATATTTCCAAAATACCAATTAACTTAATTAATCATGCTTAATCCATCAATTCATGCTCAACACAAATTGAAGCCAAAATTCATCATTTCATGCTCAACACAAATTGAATCCAAAATTCATCATTTCATGCTCAACATGCTCTTTGATTTTAACATGAACTTTATTGACTTTGATTCTAATCCAATCAAACCAACAATCAACATTTAAACATGCATTTAAACACATCATTTCATGTTACAAAAAATTAAAAAACTGCAGTCCAAGACAGTGTATATTCGGCCAAGGGAGAAAATTTTTAATTTTTGATTCATTCAATTTATTTCAAATCTAATCATGCATAACTCTAAGTTATCATATTCTAAGCATGCTCAAAGCATCAATTTGAAAGAATCATGTTCAAAACATAAAAGCCCCAAATTTTAGACTCATGAACCCTAAAATTTTCATGCTTAAAATTGGCTCATGATACCATTGTTAGTGTTCCTAGAACATGCCAAGGATCTAATAAGTAAGAAAAGGTGTTCATAAATTCAAAATAAGTTGCGGAATTACTTACATTGAATAGATTTGAGCTTTTAAAAATTTTGAGAAGAAGATCTCCAAGATCCTTCCTTTGTGTTGATTCATGCTTTGAGTTGGTTTCCCTATCACCTTAGTTGATTCCATGAAGTGCTAGCTTTGTTGATTGTGCAACAAAATCAAAGAGATGAAGGCTTCAAGTTCACGCCCATGGAGAGAATTCTAGGGTTTTCAATTTTGTTCCAAGTGTGTGTCATGAGAGAGAGAGATGCCTTTTGGTAAAACCATTTTACCCTTTTACCTAAACAAGGTGGTTGAGTAAATGGTTTCACCAAAACCATTCCAAGGTAGTTGGAAAGTTGGTGGCTAGGCATAAATGCCAACAACTCTCCAACTACCACATGTGAAGTGGGCCCTACATTTGAATTCAAAATTCAAATGTCTCTACGAGCATTTGCCGCGGCTTGGATCCGTTTAATTCGATTAAACAAACTTTCATCGTTAAATAATTAAATCTAATTTAATTAAATAACGATGACTCGCAAATATATTACGAACGTCGTCTATGAATTAATTCTAAATTAATTCGTTCGTTCGTATTAAAGTCCGACTTTAATTTCGTAATAAAATCCAATTCATATTAATATACCGATATATTAATTTTAGCCCATACGAATAAATTAAATAGAAAAATCAATTTTAACTATTAAATTTATTTTACCGATTAATTCCAAATTAATCGCGTTCTCTCTCTTCCGAACACATTTAATCCCAGATTAAATAATACCTTAATTAATCCCAGATTAATTTTCTCCATCTAATTAATCCCAGATTAATTCTCTCTCTTATTAATCCCAGATTAATTCTAATTCGAATCAACTGTCATCGGTGAATCTTTAGGAAGCGACCCAAGAGATCCATGGATATGTTGGTAGTAAATACGGTCATCGGATTATCCGAATACGTGCGTACCTCGTACCACGTGCTTACCGATTTACAAGACATGGTTGGCTTCTAGCAAAGCACCGTGCCTACCCAATTCTCCAGAAATATTCTTACTGGAATATATAATCTATGTCAGGCGTAGTATACGTAGTATTTCGTATTGCGATCCAGTATCGAATGTCACGTGCTAGGCCTGGGGCTGGAACTGTGTCTGCCCCGTACGAAGCACATGTCGGATGTCTGGTAACTAGTCTCTATAATCGGATATACATGACCTAGTCATAATATCCTGATGACTGCAGTACTTAAGAGCACTAGTACCGTATCCTACGTGACATCATCTCTACTATGACTGGAGTGATACTTCCGTCTTGACATCAAACCCAATACACTACGATTCTCAATATACCCAGCAGAGGCGTACACAGAACCGGTAAAGCCCTGGACGACCAAAACTAAAGCATATCGATTTTCGCAAGTATTAGCGATGCAAGTCTTATGTTAAGACCAAATACACCTACCTTGATTTCAGACTTCCATAGACACATAGTCATACTACCAATGGATTTCCGATGGGTCTATCCAAAGCGAAGCTATTTTCTATACCATCGGTAAAACACAACCTCCTATTACACTTGCATGAGTATCATATACCCAAATATATGAGAACTATGTTATTACGCTTCCATAATACGCACAAGTATAATACTAGTCTATTCCGCATTATCGATGTCCAGTCCTGATAATACTACGACTAAGGATATTTAATGATTAATCCTTTGTGGACTGATACTGTCTCATATAATCTCAATCCAGGAACTAAGCATAAGGACTTCCTATCATTTATACATCTAGGTGATCTAATCACAAATGATAAGAGTGCAATCTCCTTTGTCACATAGTTAATCTGTACAACAACACCATGATCTGTACAAATAGTGACGCTATGGGTCATAACTGTCCAACAAGTCCGACGACCAGATTTACTGCCAACATATCCGGGGATCTCATGGGTCGCTTCCCGAAGATTCACCGATGACGTATGACTCACACTTTATTAATATGGGATTAATTATAAGAGAGAGAAAATTAATCTGGGATTAATTACGGAGATATTTTATCTGGGATAAAATATTAATAAAAGAGAGAGAACGATTAATTTGGAATTAATCGATAAATTAATATATTCGATATATTAAACGAAATTGGATTTCGACACGAAATTAAAATTAGATTTTAATTCGGGCGAACAAGTTAATTTAGAATTAATTCGTTAGCGACGTGAATAGTAATTTTGGTAGGCAAAATTATTTAATTAAATTTGATTTAATTACGTCGCAACGGAAAATTAGTTAATTCGAAATTAGCGAACCCGAGCCCGAGAGTGTTTGCGGGCCAACTCGCATTTCGAATCGAGTGGGGCCCACATGTCACATAACATGTCACATCACTTGTCACTTTAAGTTGCTTTTTGTGATGGGTTTAGGTGGAGGCATGGTGATTGCTTGTTTTACACACAGTATGACATTTACCAAATATTTGATGTTGGTATTTTGACTTTGGTTTTGTGTATTAGATACACAACACCACCAAAACACCATCCTCTCTCTCACTCTCTCCTATCTCTCGTCATTGGGCCATTTCCTCTCAAAATTTTGGCAAATTGCCAAGAATGAAGAAGAAGATTAATAGGGAATTTTGTGGCAAAATTCCAAGGTGCTAGAACACATTCGGGGTCTTGCGAAGGTGATAGGGAAACCCACCCGTGGGCATGGAATGCACACCAAGCTAGTGTTGGACAATTATGACCCATAGCGTCACTATTTGTACAGATCATGGTATTGTTGTACAAATTAACTATGTGACAAAGGAGATTGAACTCTTATCATTTGTGATTAGATCACCTAGATGTATAAATGATGAGAGGTCCCTATGATTTTTTCCTAGACGGAGAATGATATTAGACAGTATCAGTCCACGAATGATAAATCATTAAATATCCCTAGTCAGAGTATTATCGAGATTGGACATCGATAAATACGTAAAAGACTAGTATTACACTTGTGCGCGTTGTGAGGGCACAACGACATAGTTCTCATATATTTGGGTATAAGATACTCATGCAAGTGTAATAGGAGGTTGTGTTTTACCGATGGTACGGAAAACAGCTTCGCTCTGGATAGACCCCCTCGGAATTCCATTGGTAGTATGACTATGTGTCTATGGAAGTCCGAAATCAGGGTAGGTGTATTTGGTCTTAACCTGAGACTTGCACCGCTAATACTTGCGACAATCAATATACTTTGGTTGCGGTCGTCCAGGGCTTTAACAGGTTCTGTGTACGCCAATACTGGGTATATTGAGAAACGTAGTGTGTTGGGTGTGATGTCAAGACGGAAGTATCACTCCAGTCATAGTGGAGATGATGGTCACGTAGGATACGGTACTAGTACTCTTAAGTACTGCAGTCATCGGGATAAAATGACAAGGTCAGGTTTATCCGATTATAGAGACTAGTTACCAGACATCCGACATGTGCTTCGTACGGGGCAGACACAATTCCAGCCCCAGGCCTAGCACGTGATCATCCGATACTGGACAGAAATACGCAATACTACGTATACTACGTCTGATATAGATCTTTTATTCCTGTAAGGATATTTCTGGAGAATTGGGTAGGCATGACGCTTTGCTAGAGGCCAACCTTGTCTTGTAAATCGGTATAAACGTAGTACTTGGTACTTACGTGTTCGGATAGTCCGATGACCGAATTTACTGCCAACATATCCGGGGATCTCATGGGTCGATTCCAAAGATTCACCGATGACGTATGACTCGCACTCTAAATTAATATGGGATTAATTAGAAGAGAGAAAATTAATCTAGGATTAATTGAGGAGATATTTTATCTGGGATAAAATATCCATTAAAGAGAGATAACGATTAATTTGGAATTAATTGATAAATTAATATATTTGATATATTAATCGAATTATATTTCGACGCGGAATTAAAATTAGATTTTAATTCGGGCGAACGAATTAATTTAGAATTAATTCGTTAGCGATTGAATAGTGATATCGCTAGGCGTAATCATTTAATTACGACGCAACGGAAAATTCGTTAATTTAGAATTAACGAACCCGAGCCCGAGATTATTTGCGAGCGTATTCGTATTTCGAATTCGAATGCGGCACGCAAGTCAAATCAAGCGTCAAATCTCTAGTCGCAACTAGCCTCACATCATTCGTCAATCAAGTGATGGATGTCTTTCACTTTGAGTGATTGACGCAAGTCACTATTCATGATTGATGGATTGATGTGAGTTGATGGAGGTGGTTGGAGCCATTTATGGCTTGACTTTTGAAAGAAAATTTGTATATGTTTATTTATTTTTAGAAAACAAAAAAACTAATACACATTTTTTATCTCTCACACACATCTCTCTACCCTCTCTTTTTCTTTCTTCCAAAAACACGCCGAAGAGGCTGTGAAAACCTCACTAGTTTTGGTTACTGCCGAGCAGTGAAGGGAAGCCAAGAGTCGCGATTTTGTGGCAAAATCGGGAGTGCTAGCACACTACGAAGACATGCGAAGGTTATAGGGAAGTCCAACCATGAGCCGGGAATCAAATGACGAAGCTTAATTGGGTCTAATAGGCCAAGAATTGATTTCTGGGCTTATGGGGAACTCTCCCGGATTGGACTTTGGTTATGGGTTTGACCGAGTTGACCAAAAGTCCACGCCTTAAGAAATTAATTAAAAGCCCATTGGACTTTAATTAAATTGACGTTGGACGTTAATCGGGTTTTGAGACCCGTAGCGATTAAATTTGGAATTTAGTCGTAAAGGTTCGTAAATAAAGTGTAATATTTAATTTGGAATTAAATAGTGGATTAGTATTAAATGCATATTAAATAGGATTTAATTATGTAGTTTAATTTAATTCGAGAATTCGTACTTTGAAAACTTATTCGCAAAACGAGTTTGACTTGAGCAAAATCAAATCGTTGTTTGAACATTGGATGATCACTAATTATCAGATTAATTAATTTGATTAGATTGATTTATAACATGCTTGTATGAATACATGGTTGCGATGCATGAATAATGTATATCGGAGGGATATTAGATAGGTGGGACAATTTTAGAAATTGTTGTAATAAATTTGATTTATTAAATTGGACCTGCGTGTCCAGCCTTATACCTCCATATTCTTTGTATTCTATTCTCACCTATTCCCCTCAATGTAAATGAGGTTTCTTTAGAAGTGTAGTGTAACGGGTAGAAGTAAATACATGTGCTAGCGGGAGAGAGAAATGGAGAGATTTGATCTAGGATCAATGTGTAAAGTATTCATCCGCATATCATTATTATTTATTCATATGCGCTTTATTATGTGTTTAGAATGCATGTTTAAGGGTGTATGATGATGAGACCTTAACAAAGATAATAAATTGGTTGTCAATTTGCACTCGAAAAACCCTCGCAAAATATTAGCGTCTTTCCTTCCATTGAGTGATTCTCACTCAAGATCCGAGACTGGCATTGGCTTGTTGGCCAAAGTCAAGGCCTTTGTCCGTCGAGGATGTGTTTGAATCACGAGAGCTTTGTTCCATGTCAGTGTCTTGTCCAAGTTGTGGTTTGTTGGCCAAAGTCAAGACCACTTCTTATCCTCGACATTGATTACGAAGCTTTCCATGGTCAATTGGTCGCGCTTGACTGGGATCACTAAGTTTGTTGTGCCAAAGCCAAGGCTTAGTTGATTCAGAGGAAAAAGGTTAGGTAATACATTGGATGTATTGGCATATATAAGATATATGTTTCGGACTTGGATGTCCCCCTACCGGATCTAGGAATTGGATTGGATCCAATCGATCTTAGAGATCTACCTAGTTAATTATCATACAATTTGTTAGCCAAAGTCAAGATTGTGTGATATTTAACGGGATCCTAGCCCACTAGGAGACGCGGTTTCCCGAGTACTCGACAGAGGGTTAGAGGCTCGCCGAAAAATAGTGGAGGCAAGAATTGAATTTGCAATACTCGTTTAATTACTTGCCATACGCGCTCATTCAAATATCATTCGTCGTTACAAATTAAATGTTAGTTGGACTAATATTTAAATCGTTGTTTTAATTAATAGTTGGACTATATTCAAACTATTCATTTATAGTTGATTTTATAATTGGATTATAATAATCAATATAATTGATTTTAATCTATTAAATTATAGTTGATTAAATAGTTGGACTATTGTGATCATTATAATAAATAGTACCAAAATCGTTGATTAAATAGTTGGACTATTAGAATCGAGATAGAAATTGAAAGATTGACGTTTAATACATAATCCTAGGGAAAATGTATTTAAATGGTTTAATTTTCCAAAATTGGGAATAATTTCAGGATGGTCATGGAAAAATAATAAGTTACTTTATTTGATAAAATAACATATTATGCCTAAGCCCGGAGTTAAGCAAATATTAGAGCATAATCTTTGGAAGATTCATGTAATGATAACTTTAGTGCTTAATCCATTAAGCTTGTCATAGTAGACTCCTTAATTTCTGAATCAGAACTAAGGATTAGATCCTTAAAGTATGATACAGAAATTAAATGATCTTCATAAATCTATGCTTAGATTTTAGAAATACTAAATTGTAATAAATAACTCTTGGAGAGTTAATGACTATTCTCGAGGAGATAAAGTCAAAAGTTTGCAATTAGGCAAGTAGCGCAAAGCGCACCTTACTTCGATGTTCTAGAAGGCCAAGGCTTGGCCAAAGGCTTCTGGAGTGTTGAAACTGGCAAAGGCAAAATCATTATAATCTTCTAGGAAGATAAATGACATATCCCAAAATATCTGCTTAAATTGTGGCAAACGGGATCGCGGAAGCGTGACCGCCGTTTGGACAAAGCAGACACGAAGGAATTGAAGATGAGCAAGGCTCTGACTTCAAATATGTTTGTCAAAATTATTTTCACTACTAGTATTAAAATTGGATTTTAAATACTTAGTGTGGTACATAAATATGAATTGATGTTCAGAATCTGCTATGAGCAGGATACTGACTTCAGTTGAGATTTATCTGCGAATTGGAAACGGGATGAAAGTCGCTGTTTTAACCGTAGATACCTATTTTAGGAACTACCCTCGGGTTTGTACCTAAATTTGGAAACTATTATAATGTAACTAGTTTGACTAGAAACATTATCTCAATATCAGTGTTTGACCCGTTGCGGGTGAACCTTTATATTCTATAACACTAAAGTGTTTTATTATATAAAGATGATATTGAGATAAACACATTAGATGTGAATAACAAAATTTATATTTTGAATATAAATAATCTCAAAAGTATATCATGACAAACAAATAGCTCAAACTGATTTGATCAGAAGAAACTAATTGTGGCATTGTTGTCTGGGGCACAACTAAAACAAGAATCGTATATCCATACTTTCGAAGAGTGGATACTCTGACTGATTTGATCCTATTCAAATTAAGTCTACGAACCTAGTTTATTGGGCAAAGTGCCTAAACCACTATTTACTTGGTAAAAGTGTAAATGCCACCGACCTATTAGCTCTAGTTCATAGTGAAACAAGTGGGCCCATATCTAGCTAGGCTAGAAGTGGATATGAATATTTCGTGACCTTTACGGATGTGGCATCGCGTAATGGTTATGTGTTTCTTTTGGAACACAAATCGGAAACTTTTATAGTTTCGACACGAAATAGACAAACAGATCGGCTATAGTATTATACCGTCACGGTAAGACCGTAATGGAAAATACTTAAGCAATAAGTTTCTAATATACTTGAAAGAGTATAGTATTCTTTCAAAGATGACTCCTCCCGGAACACGTCAATTTGACGATGTGTCCGAACAGAGTAACTGAATTTTGTTGGACATGATAAGGTTAATCATGAGTCGTTCTGAGCTACCATTTCCTTCAACGGATAAGCTTTAAACAATGCAAGAACTTATTTAGAATAAGGTTCCATTAAAATCTGTTAGACATATTACATATTAGATATGAACGGGAAAGAAACCGGGTTTCACATTCCTGATAATTTGGGAATGCTAGGCATACGTTTGGATGATACCAAACTAGAACCCAAATTGGATAAGTGCCAATTGTAGGTTATCCTAGGGATACCATAAGTATTGTACTTATACATCTCACAAGAGAACAATTAGATTGTTGCTCACCATGAGGTTTTCCTAAGAGGAATACCGATATGCAGTGGTAAGTGGGAGGATAGTAAAACTCGATGAAAATCAGAGTAATACTGTTCCAGGCACCAGATCCTTAATGGAACACAAAATTTCATCAAGGATGAAACTATACCATTAATCTTCGAATACACAAGAGCCGCGTATGTCGGAGAGAGTCAGAAAACAACCTGGCTTATGGGTTTCTGATCTCACCTCGTAAAGATGTCAATCTTTTGAGGTATCTTTTGAGGTATACCAACTGACTACGTATGAGGAAGTGATACAAGGTATCGAATCCCTGTTATGACAAAGTGTCATGAGTCCGAAATGGATTCCATGTATATCAACTATGTCTGGATACTAGTTGATGTACCGCAAGGCATTGTGCCTATTGGTACTTTATTAGTCTTCAAGGAAGACATGCATGGAAGGCAACATACCAACGTACTAAGCTAGGCTTTTAGCGGAAAGGTATCGTTATCAACACTGTGTTGACTATGATTCAACCTTTCAACTATTGCCACGGTATATCCATTTGGATAATGCTTGCTAAAGCTGCATGTTTCATTTATGAAATATGTCAGCTTAACGGGAAAATCGCTTTCCTGAAAAGGAAACCTTTTGGAGGATGTTTACAACATCTTGTCGGTTTTGTCGTACCAAAACTAGAAAACAAGGTTTGCGGGTTATTCGATCCATGATTGGATTGTTGCAAGAATAGGTTCTTGGAATTATCATTTTGATGTAATCATAATAGTTTATGATTTAATTCAAAACCAAAATGATTCTTGTGTATATAAGAGGGTTAGTGGGAGCGCACTGACAGTGGCTGTCCTATATAAAATAATGATAATATTTCATTTCTTGGAAATGATATTCCCATAAAACAATTGGTGAAAGCTTGGCTTTCGATAAAACTCTCCGAGAAATCGTACATTAAAAATGTACGCGACCTGGTATCTCATACGCTTTGAGCATATGGATTCACAAACAGGCCAATCCGAGTGATAGTCACTGGATTGAAGTTAAGAACATCCGTTAGTATCTAAGAGATCTAAGGATGTTGTCTTAGTCCATGGAGAAGGAGAACTTGAAGTGACTGGGATCACTACTGCAAGTTTCATAAACTGATAATACGACTATAAGTCGCAAATGGTACTACACAGTTTGAATAACGGTACAGTGAGCTGGAAATCTTCCAAGCAAGATACTGTTACCGAATAAACAACAAATGCTGGTTATTGCTACAACTGAGGCGGCAATAGAAGCCTTCTGGGTCGATATAAAATCTAATTAGATTAGATATAATTATGTTAGCAGCTGAACTAGGCGTCAGCACAGGCTAAAGAATTAATGGTCTCATCAACGATCCAGATACATACTTCGATATTCATCTGATTCGTTCGGATAATACATCATGGCGATGTGATGATCGTATAAATCGCATCAGACGATAATCATGCAAATCCGCTGATGAAAGCATTTTCTCAGCAGTTTGAGCCAACCGTACATAGTTCGGGTGTAAGACACTCGAGTAACTGGCTATAGGCCAAGTGGGAGATTGTTGGACAATTATGACCCATAGCGTCACTATTTGTACAGATCATGGTGTTGTTGTACAAATTAACTGTGTGACAAAGGAGATTGAACTCTTATCATTTGTGATTAGATCACCTAGATGTATAAATGATGAGAGGTCCCTATGATTTGTTCCTGGACGGAGAATGATATGAGACAGTATCAGTCCACGAAGGATAAATCATTAAATATCCCTAGTCAGAGTATTATCGAGATTGGACATCGATAAATACGTAAAAGACTAGTATTACACTTGTGCGCGTTGTGAGGGCACAACGACATAGTTCTCATATATTTGGGTATAAGATACTCATGCAAGTGTAATAGGAGGTTGTGTTTTACCGATGGTACAGAAAACAGCTTCACTCTGGATAGACCCCCTCGGAATTCCATTGGTAGTATGACTATGTGTCTATGGAAGTCCGAAATCAGGGTAGGTGTATTTGGTCTTAACCTGAGACTTGCACCGCTAATACTTGCGACAATCAATATACTTTGGTTGTGGTCGTCCAGGGCTTTAACAGGTTCTGTGTATGCCAATACTGGGTATATTGAGAATCGTAGTGTGTTGGGTGTGATGTCAAGACGGAAGTATCACTCCAATCATAGTGGAGATGATGGTCACGTAGGATACGGTACTAGTACTCTTAAGTACTGCAGTCATCGGGATAAAATTACATGGTCAGGTTTATCCGATTATAGAGACTAGTTACCAGACATCCGACATGTGTTTCGTATGGGGCAGACACAATTCCAGCCCCAGGCCTAGCACGTGATCATCCGATACTGGACAGAAATACGCAATACTACGTATACTACGCCTGATAAAGATCTTTTATTCCTGTAAGGATATTTCCGGAGAATTGGGTAGGCAGGGCGCTTTGCTAGAGGCCAACCTTGTCTTGTAAATCGGTATAAACGTAGTACTTGGTACTTACGTGTTCGGATAGTCCGACGACCGAATTTACTGCCAACATATCCGGGGATCTCATGGGTCGCTTCCCAAAGATTCACCGATGACGTATGACTCGCACTCTAAATTAATATGGGATTAATTAGAAGAGAGAGAAAATTAATCTAGGATTAATTGAGGAGATATTTTATCTAGGATAAAATATCCATTACAGAGAGATAACTATTAATTTGGAATTAATCGATAAATTAATATATTTGATATATTAATCGAAATTATATTTCGACGCGGAATTAAAATTAGATTTTAATTCGGCGAACGAATTAATTTAGAATTAATTCGTTAGCGATGTGAATAGTGATATCGCTAGCGTAATCATTTAATTACGACGCAACGGAAAATTCGTTAATTTAGAATTAACGAACCCGATCCCGAGATTATTTGCGAGCGTATTCGTATTTCGAATTCGAATACGGCACGCAAGTCAATCAAGCGTCAAATCACTAGTCACAACTAGCGTCATATCATTCGTCAATCAAGTGATGGATGTCT
>SKCR01027022.1:0-19112 GCA_019454045.1 Zanthoxylum bungeanum | reverse complement strand
ATTCAACACCAAGTTGCAAGGTTCACTCTTTATGATGGCCAACTCCTGAATAGATTTTTCTCTTGGCCTTACCTCAAGTGCCTTACTCCCGAAGAAGCACGCTTCGTGTTGGTGGAGCTGCATGAGGGGGAATATGGGAATCACTCTAGAGGAAGAAACCTTGGATGTCGAGCCCACACTGTAGAAAATTATTGGTCCACCAAGTGAGCTGACGTAGCAGACTTCACCCTTAGATGTGAGAAATGTCAAAGGTTTGCCTCAATCTCACACCTATCACCAGAATGTTCAATCTCATTCTTTCTCCTTGGCCATTCATGAAATGAGAAATGGATATCGTAGGCAAACTCCAAACCGCCCTAGGCCAGCGAATCTACATTTTACGCTTACTACTACTATTCCAAATTGATTGAAGCCGTGTATTTTGCCAAGATACGGACCAAGAAGTGCAAGTCTTTGTTTGGAAAAAAATAATATGTCAATTCTGGTTACCAAAAGAGATTGTGAGTAATAATGGAACTCAATTCATCAGCCACTGCTTCCAAGAATTTTAGATCAGACTAAGCTTCTCAACCCCACGCTACCCTCAGTCCAATGGCCAATGTGAGTCCTCCAACAAGACTATCATGAACACCATGAAGAGAAGATTGGAAAAGGTGAAAGAGTCATGGGAAGACGAGTTCCCAGGAGTATTGTGGTCCTACATAATGATAACTCGATCATCGACTGAGAAACCCCATTCTCACTTGCATTTGGAGCCGAGACAGTGATCCTAGCTGTAGGAAGCATACCATCCCCACGCTACTAATGGCTCGGTGAAGATTTCAATTGACGGCTCATAAACCAAAGCCTTGATACAATTGATGACTTAAGAGAAAACTCTTACATATGACTTACGGCCCACCAACAGATAATGGCCAAATATTTCACAAGAATGTCAGGTACCGAACATTCAAAGAAGGTGACTGGGTCTTATGCAAAGTATTCCAAAACACCAAGGAAGTTGGAGATGGGAAGTTTGACCTACATGGAAGGCCAATACATCATTACAATGTGGTTGGACAATGAGCTTACAAATTGAAACCTGGAGATATCAGACTCATTCAGAACAGCTGGAACGCTGTTTATCTCAAGCGATTCTATATATAGACCTTCTTACTAAAAGTCATATACCAGCCACTCGACTACTGACTGCTCTATGATTGGGAGAAGAAGACTACCATGCAGCCTTTCTCTTCAATTCGATTTTGTTAAGATTTCTTACTGTTTCACAACTTGGTTTGAAGACATTCTTCCATTTCAATTTAAGATCACTTAGATATTTATGTGACTTTTCTACAAAAGTTCAGACGATAAAAAGATTTACAAATGAAAGTTCTCATTTATCAAGATTGTTAAAGTTTTACAAATCGGTGCCATCGGCCATAAAAATTACAAGTTAAAAGTAAAAATAAAATCTTCAGTCTTCAATGGCTTCAAATTCCGTAACCTCTCTGCAGAGAAGTGACATCAATAGGGGCATCTTGAACATCAAAGGTGGGTGTGACCTCAATCTCCAGAGGCTGACCTTCTTACAACTAGATTTTTCACCAACTTCTACGGCTTCTCTCAGCTCCTTTGAGAATCTCTTCTAACTCTGCTAAATCCTTCCCTATATAACTTTCCCCTCCAAGTCAATAACTGCTGAAAAAATCTCTTCATCTTCTTCAAACTCCTCACCCGACGAGAGAGCCATCTTCATATCGCTCCTGTTACCTTATCCATTTTTTGGGGGTCCATTTTGAATGTTCCCCTACCAAGAATTGCTTCATTAGTTTACTTTTTCAACCAACACTGCCTCATAGGCGACTCCCTCCAGTCATTCAATCAGCTCATCTTTCTCATTTCAAGAAAATCCACACTCTACTGGTAAGCCTCATTCTCGGCCTCGGAAATCACTCTCTCAAGTTTAAGTGTGGCTCGAGTCGATTTCAACTCTTTCTCCAACTCCTCCACCTTTTTTTCCTTCTTTTCAGAGGCTTCTAATGTTGTCTTCCGCTCAGCATTCTCTTTCCTTACAAATGTATTGGATTTCTCCATTTCCCAACTCCAACTCGGCTCGATTCGACATATTCTTAAATAAATAGGTTGCAATCAAGAGCCTGGCAACACACAAAAGTTAGCTCCCACTCGAAAAAACTTAAAGGACCAGAAAGATTAAGTTCTTGGAAAACCTTACTTGATAATTCAGAGCCACGACTTTCTTGATAGATTCCAATGAGCCCAACTCCATCAGTTGATGCTCATCTTCTTCGAGTAAGAGCCTCTTGCAAACTTCGTGATGCGGGAAAGATTAGAAATGGAAGTCGACCTATGAGGAATTATGAAGATGACATTATCCAGGTCCTTATCGGCTCGAACACAGCTCACCGTTTTTTGACGCAATAGTCATTTCGGTCGACTAGTTTGGCACTTCAATATGAGCTCGAGATGAAGTTGGTTCCTTAGCATGAAGGATTTCAACTTCCAAAGGCTCGGCTTCTTCCCATTGGCTTTCTGCCCTTCCTCTTGGCTTTTATCTCATCAAAAGATGGTAATTTGACAACCCGACATAGTCTCAGCTGCGTATAAAATTTCTTTGTATGTTAGTGGCTTTAAAAATATCAGTCTTTCGAAGGTCTGTTGACAGGACCAAGTGCCAAATATCACAGCCAAAATATCGTTACAGAGAGCCAAATGGGTACCTTCTGAATCAAAAACCTCATTCCACAATGGAGTCAGTCTCAACCTCTCATCTTGCAACACAACCCTCTAATTCCTCTCTGGAGCAAGTAGACTTATTAAGTTTCTTTGTTTTGCAACAAAACCTGGAGTTATGTCGAACGAATGATTTCGAGATGAACCTGTAAAACCCAAAGAAGATATACATCAGCCAAGCGATAAGTCAATAGTACGGAAGAGAAAAATACAGACACCTACTCGATGTACTTCAATATTCTGGGACACTACCAGCCCTAGTCGACTGAAATACACTCTCCTTCTTCACAAAAAAAAAAAAAAACTTCTGCCAATCTCCACTGTCGTTTGTAGTCAAGCCTAACACCAGGTGCTCTTTTTTCTGTCGAAGAATCAGAGTATACCTCTCATTCTATTTCACATGCTTCTTCAAGTAGTATGTGTAGAGCAGATCCTTAACTTCAAACCTTATCCCCAGCTCATACGCCATATATTCAACCAACAGTAGTATCCTTCAAGTGTTGGCACCAATTGCGAAGGGGCTAACCATAGTGATCCAATACTTCCCAAACTAACTTGGTATTAAACCCAAAACCCATTAACAAATGGGCATTCATAAAATCAATCCATCCAAGAATTTTATAATTTATCCTCTCAGTTGATGTGGCTAATCTAATTTCTATGACTGAGGAAACTTGTACTTCAACTTCATTTCCCTCATCAATTTTTCAGTCACTAGACTGGCTAGGTTCCTTGTCAAGATATTCATTAGCTCACTCGTGCTTGGGATCCGACTCAACTCGCCCACGGCTGGAATTATCCTAATTAGTGTTGTGTTAGTTGGTATTCCTAAGGCAACTCTATTATTGTTAGAACTCCAATCTCTTTTAAATCTTCACACGACCAGCTCAATGCTTCATCCTCATCGACTCAATGTTAATCCTCGTAGGGGATTAGACATATCTTCTCACTCGCGACTATCGCCATATCCATAGAAACCTCAATCGACATTGATTAAAATGACCACACTGCCTTAAAATCTACAAACACTAAATTTCTAAGTTTCTATTCCCTGGAGATCAAATTAACTTAATCCTTAAACACAATTCAAATAATTTCACAGCAGTCCTAAAGATCAAAAAGCCAATTTGACTAAGAACAGTTGGAATTTATAAAATGAAGAATTGAAGAACACGAAGAAGGTTATGAAGAATACCTTTAGAGTCGAAGAAGCTCTTCCAATTTGATAAACATGAGAGATTTTTGGTGAATGAAGCAAATGAGCTTCCAAATCTCTCTTATACTCATCTTATTTTTGGCACTTCAAACTCCCGGCTAAAAGACACCTCGTGACTCCAACTAACGCTACAGTTTCAATTAAGTGAAAGCCCAAATCCTTCAAAAGCCCATTTCTTGAAACCTCTTGGAGGCCCAACGAGTTTGGAAAGAGAAGCCTAGTGGTCGACTGAGGGACAGGTAGAAAGGGAATGATCATGGTTAGCTTGAAGAGAGCAGCTTTCCACTAAGATTTGGAATCTCCATTTTCTCCCATTCGACAAATGAAGAAACTTAACGGTGGAAACTTCTTCATTGAAAGACATTTTCTCCAGTGGACACAAAGAGAATAACTTCTTACCAGAGTATCCTCTCTCGTCCCATACGTCATAATATGGCTACTATATTAAACTATCAATTGTCCAGACGACATGGCCTCTAACGACAAGTATGAACATCCATACGATTAACCATGTGCAGAATATCACACAGGAAAAATCGTATGGAAATGGGTCCCATTAATGGAATCTCTATTCCGTCGCTAAATTTCGTCAAATTTTAAAAATTTCCCGCCTTGCGAAAATTTCAATGTCTACAAAATTTACAAGTATTCCCGCTTATCTTATTTCTTCCTCTATATATACACCACAATCTTTTTAACTCTCAACTCCAATACAACCATCAAAAATTTCTTACTCAATTCTATATATCATAAAAAAATTTCATACATCAACTCTCATTTTTCTTATCTTACTTTAAATTTTCCCGAGAAATAAACACTAATATTTTTTTGGTTTAAGGTGGCGTAAATGGATGGTGGTGCGTCAAAACTTGCGTTGGACATTATGGTGGTCTTGTGGAATTGAAGATGTATAGATAACAATTAAAAAAAATCACTTCTTTAAAATTGTCCACCATTCAAAAATTTTAAAATTTTCTCTTATTTAAAATTTAAATTTTCTCACATTTCTATAATTATAAAATTTCTCACCTCTCTAAAATTTAAAAATTTCCCTTATTTATAAAATTAAAAGTTTCCCTTATTTATAAAATTTAAAAGTTTCGCACATCTTTAAAATTTTAAAAATTTCCGCTTTTTAAATTTTTGTAAAATAAATAGCTACAGAATAGCTACGAAATTACATCTTTATTTAGCTACGGAAATTTATTTCATCACTATAGCTAGGGAATTTCTGTCGCTATTTAGTAGGGGTGTTCATAGGGTCGGGTCAACCCGCAACCCGACCCGACCCGACGTGACCCGATCCAACCCGTGCGGGTTTAAAAAAATTAAAAAAAATTCACCGACCCGAAATTTTCGGGTTGGGCAACAGGTTTGAATATTAAAACTCGACCGACCCTATAATATTTTTCTTATTTTTCAAAATTTTTATTTTTTTCTAAAAAATTTTACTACTTTTAAAGTTTTTACTATTATTTCATTTATTTATTACTTTTATTGTATTAAAACTTTATATATATGATAATTTTCGAGACATAAAATAAAAATTATTTCTTGGCCGACCCGACAATTCATCTCCACGGGTTTTATCTCCGCGTGACCCGACTCGCGACCCGACTTTCACGATACCAAACCCGATCGGGTTCATAAAATTTAATCTTCCTTTTTTTTCACTCATTCTCTATTTTCCCGCTTACAAGGAATTTTAAAAAACCCGACCTTACCCAACTCGTGAACACCACTACTATTTAGTTATGGAAATTATTACGTCGCTAAAAAGAAACAGAAATTATTCTGTCGCTAAATAGCGACGGAAAATTCCTTCGCTATTTAGCTATGGAATTTCCATCTCTATATAGAGACGGAATAAAATTTCGTCACTAATTTTAGCGACGATGTAATATTTCGGTCGCTATTTTTTGCAGCAACCATAAAATAGAGACGAAATTTTGTAGGCGTTATTCCATCGCTAATTAACCATTAGCGACATAATAGCTATGGATTTTTCCGTCGCTATTTGGCTATTTTCTTGTAGTGAATCGACACGACGAAGTTAAGTTCAGTTCAATTAACATGCGTTAAGCAACTTTTCGACTTAGCTCATAGATTAACGATTGGAGTTCATCACTTGGAGTCAGACGATATTTCATGATTCTTACTCCATAATACCATTAACTAGCCCACTCGATGAAGCCTCTAGACGACATGTATAAATTTTCTCGTTATCACTCATTGATATGAGGTAAACGCACTATACGCAAGCGCACGTATCGCACAAGTAATATAAAAATATTGATCCCACGAGGACTTAATTCTTAATATTATTAATTATTGATGCTATTTATTTACGTGTATCTAATTGGGATGAGAAGGGATTGATTGATGTTGGTTGGAGATGGATCTGACTAAAATAAATAAATAAAAAGACAAAGAAAATACAAGGGAAAATAAAGAAAACACAAAACATCTAGGGTGTGACTCCACACAACATTATTCTAATGATGAATTGATTCTTCTATATATGTGTAATATACTAGTTTGTTAACCTGGAACACGAAGATATGCATAAGCCTCTTCCGATGATCGAATGCAAACACCCAAAGTAACCGAATTAACTATATGTCAATGTTAACTAAGTTACCCGAATTCATTAAGTTCAAGTTCCAATTATGGCTACACAAGCCCGACATGTATATTCCTATCATGTAAGGAAATTCCCCCTTAAAGTGAGATCGCGTGTTATTGAATCTAAGGTTGAAACATAAAATCCCTTCGCCAAGTTCCTTTTACATTTACCTCATCAATCTTATTGGTGATCAGTCAACAAGAAGCATTATGATTAAGATTCAATAAACAAGCCTAATACATCACACATTATATTAGAAAATCAACTATTAACTTGTGAATATTGTGTTTCATCACTTCCCTAGATTAAAAATAAAATGCAGGGGTTAGGGGATCCACATTTAATATTTCAAATGTAGAAATCTCACTTTATTATAATATAGAATTTGTCAGTGTTACCCGATTAATTAAGTCAAACCAGCCATAAAGGCGGTGTTATTATTTGTCCATAAACCAGCCATATAGGCGGTAATCATCTGTCACCTAAAGACCGATCATATAGGCGGTGCCACATTTTGTCAAATAAATAAAACCAGCCATATAGGCGGTATCTGTTGGAAAATTATGACCCATAGCATCACTGTTTGCAAAAGACATTGTGTCTTTGTACAAATTAACATGTGACAAAAGAAATTGCTCTTTTATCATTTGTAATTGGATTATCTGGATATATAAATGATAAAAGACCATATGATTAGTACCAGATTAATAAGATATGAGACAATATTAATCCACGTAAGGTTTAATCATTAAATATCCCTAGTCGTAGTATTATCGAGACTGGACATCGATAATGCGGAATAGGCTAGTATTACATTTGTCCGCGTTACGGAAGCTTAATAGCATAGTTCTCATATATTGGGTATTGGATACTAATGCAAGTGTGATAGGAGGTTCTGTTTGCCGATGGTACGGGAACAGCTTCGATCTGGATAGAGCCATCGGAATGTCATTGGTAGTATAACTATGTGTCTATGGGAATCCAAATCAGGGTAGGTGTATATGGTCTTAACTTGGGACTTGCGTCGCTAATACTTGTGATAATCAGTATACTTTGGTTTTGGTCGTCCAGGGCTTTAACAGGTTCTGTGTACGCCTCTTCTGGGTATACTGAGAATCGTAGTGTATTGGGTGTGATGTCAAGATGGAAGTATCACTTCAGTCATATGGAGATGATGATCACGCAGGGATATAGAACTAGTACTCATAAATGCTATAGCTATCGGGATAATATGACTAGGTCATGATTATCCGATTAAAGAGACTAGTTGCTAGTGATCTGATATATGCTTCGTACGGGGCAGACACAATTCCAGACCCAGGCCTAGCATGTGACATTCGATAATGGATCGTAATACGCAATATAATGTATACTACGCCTGATACAGATTATATATATTCCATGTTGAATATATTTCTAGAGAATTGGGTAGGCATGGTGCTTTTCTAGAAGCCAAACATGTCTTGTAAATCGGTAAGAACGTGGTACCGGGTACGCACATGTTCGGATAGTCCGATGACCATATTTACTGCCAACATATCCAGGAATCTCTTGGGTCGCTTCCCAAAGATTCACCGATGACATTTGACTCGAACATAATTAATCTGGGATTAATTAACTGAAAGAGAATTAATCCAGGATTAATGCGTCAAGAATTAATCTGGGATTAATTCGACTAAATGAGAGAACGCGATTATTTGGAATTAAACGGTAAAATAAATTTAATAGTTAATTGGGATTTTTCTATTAATTTATTTAATTGGGCTAAAAAATAATATATCGGATATATTAATTGAAATTGGATTTCAATATAGAATTAAAATTGGATTTTAATTCTAGCAAACAAATTAATTTGGAATTAATTCGCAAGCGATTTTCCGTAATAATTTTACTGGTATTATTATTTAATTAAATTATATTTAATTACGTAGCGATGGAAAATTCATTTAGTCAGATTAAACGAAACCGGGCCCAAAGTGTGTTGGGTAAGCCAACTTGAATTTTGAATTCAAAGTGGTGGGACCCGCTAACTTACATCAACTTGTCATAAGTGTGATGGAAGTTGTTGGATGTATTTATTACATATTTTAACACACAACACACACATTTTAAGTCAACAAACTTTTGGATTAGTTGAGAATTATTCATCTCCTTCTCTCTTTCATTTTGGGAGTGACCTTGCTTCTTTCCAAGGGAAATTTTTCTTCAAAATTTTCCAAAGCTAGCACTTAAAGGAGTCAACTTAGGTGATAGGGAAACTCACCCTTGAGTTTGGAATTCAAATCAAAGGCTTGGAGCTTCCAACAAAGAAGAAAAAGTCTTGAACTTCATCCGATCAAAGTGAGTATTTCCGCAACTTTCTTTGATTTATTCACACAAAAATCACCTTAGAGATCCTTGGCATGTTCTAGGAACACTAATAGTATCAACATTAATCCATATATTAAATTACAATTTCCATATTATAAAGTAAATGAGATTAATCTACCTAATCATATTAAAGGTTTCACCCTTACTATAGGCACTGCATTTTTGCATAGTCCCGATGATGAGTCTCGTATGGAGACACTACCTCTTTAATTGTGGAAGCCGCGGGAAACAGACGTCGGAAGGAAAGAGTCAAGAATTGACATTTTGTTGGATTTAATTCGCTGGATTAGCTTTGGGTTCGCTTGTTGGACCTCCGTTTTAAAACAAATCCTTAGCCCAAACCCCCGCAAGACACACACCAAGCCCACACATCACTAAACCAAACACCCAAGCCCACCAAATGGACCAAGCCCACACGCCCAAATCACCCTAAGCCACACGCCCATAGCCACCCTAAATAACAAAAATCACATTAACACATGCATAAATCAAGCCAAATCCCTTCCTAAATTAAAGAAATCCCATGGATCCATTGCCTAATTAAAACAAATCATATCCCTCACTGAAAAAGAATAAATCAAATTAAATCAAATCACTTCCAAAATTAAAAGATTTTTCCTTATCACATACTAATTAAAAATATCTCTCATTAATGCACAAATCCTTTTCCTTCTCAAACAAGGATAGCCCCCACCCTTTTTCTTATAAAAAGAACCATTCACCAACACATTAAACCCTAGATTATTCTCACAAAAATCACAAACGAAAGAAATAAACCCTTCAATCCAAAGCTTATTCTCACCAAAAAAATAAATACAAAAGAAAAAACTCAAGCCTTCACACCATTACCTCCATTGCCTCACCGCTTCAACAAACTAATACCCTCAACGCATAGCCAATTCACGCCTGCTAACAAACACAAGCCATTCACGCCTAGTTTCCCCCCATGTAACAACAAGCCCTCTGCCTCACGCATAAGCCACATGCCCCCTCCTCAACCTCACTCACGTTGCTGCCTCCCCCAAAGCCATGCACCATTGCCCTCAACACGTAACCTTCACCCCATTCAGCGCATCACACAGCCTCCACTAACTGCCAACAAACTACCGAGCAACACAGCCAGTAAACCACTCCAAAACTGCCGCATAATCCCTACCCCTCACTGCCTAAACTACACGCAAACTATACCCCAAAACTGTCGTAATACGACCCCTTTTACTACCGCTAAAAGCCCATTCCCTGCACACCTAAATACCACCGCAAAACACCTAAACTGCCCAACCATCACTGCCGTAAATCAAGCCTAAAAACTGCAAGGAATTATCGCACGTCCCCTCACCAAACAGCCCCACTGCATTGCCCCAAACTGCACGCACACATCCCCCACTACACTGCCTAGTTTGCCGCACAAATAGACCCTTAAAACTGCCCAGAAAATACCATGAAACTGCCGCATAAACTGCCTAGATTTTTAGCCCTAAACCCTTCCAAAACCGCAGCCCAAACCAGTCCAAATAACCCACAAAATAGTCCCCTAATTACTAAAAAACAGTGACCAGAAAATACAACACAAACAGCAGCGAAATAGAGTGAAAATAGCAGCCCAAACAGCGAGACAGCGAGGAAAAATGTTGGATTAGTGAACCAGAAAAGTTGGGAACATCAACCCTTCGACGGCCGTGTAACGCGCTTTCGAGAACGAAAAAAAAGAGGTTAGACCTGAGGGCACCTTCTTTATTTATATCTTTCGTTTCTTTTATTTATTTTAATATATTATCGCATGAGAGTCATTATTGAGGCATGATGTGATTCCGGATGAGCGGAATGCGTGTTCTCTTTTGTGGTATATCGGATGGAAATTCGGACGTAAATTTCGTAGCCGATTCCGAATGAACGGTATTGCGGTTTGCACTCGGGATACAAGGCACGTACTACTTAAGAGACACACGTATTTTGTTTCATCCAATCTTGTATTTGGGCATGATATAGTTAATAGATTATTTATTTATTAGCATGATTTAATCTAGTAGGTTATTTATTTATCTAAGCATGATTTAGTCTGGAATATTGTTTATTTTTAAGTATGACTATATTATTTCTTTATGCATGATTTAATACTTTGATTTTGCATTCGGAATTTAGTTTACGTTTTGTTTGAGTAGTTATTTATTTGTTCTATGTGTTTGATGATTCGACATGCTCGTTGTGTGATATTATATGCTTGCCGTTATAATGAATTATTTTTAAAGCATGCGAACTTAGTCATAGGATTTATTTTGATGAATGCGGACTAGATCTAAGTTACCTTTGAGCATACATGTTGAGTAGATTCGGTTAGTTTATTGCACAAATCATATATTACAAGTGACATAAGTAAGGGACCATTCCGAACCCAATGGTTTGGGTCTTCCCTTGCGAGGGGTGAGTGCGGCCTTAAATCACATTTTCCCGATTCACACCGGGTGGCGACTCCATGTTATTTTCGGTTTAGCTCCCCCGCGGGCTACTCCGTACTCCCAACTAAGCCGCGAGCCTAGAACAACGTCGTCAAGTTCTTTGTCCTACAGTATGGCGACTCCACTGGGGATAGAGAATCGGCCTGAAATCATGTCTTGTGATGTTTATGATTTGTGCTTTAGTTGACCGTGTCTATAGTGGGTTGAGGGGGTGTAATCAAAGGCATTGTTAAGGCTAGGTGATGGTTTGGTGTCTCCTTTCATTCACTACCTTTCTATAAGGAAAAGTTTTGAAGGCACCTAGATAATCATTACCAATAGCTCGTTGTGACAGACTAATTTAGAGGTCTCGTTGTTTATTCATGTCACCAAGGCTATAAGAGCCTAAGAGACTTGGGTATTTAAGAGAGTTCGCTCCACCCTCTCTCTGGGGAATCTACAATGGGAAATCCATTTGACAATTTGTCACACACCATGACTCGTTGGCACGTACCTTAAGGTATAAAAAAGGTGCGCTCACTTGGTCGCTTGAACCCTTGAGTGGGGAGTCCTAGTTGTGGGCAATCCTTCGTCAGCGAGAGCCTTTGTCCGCACTCCCATAAACCCACACGTGAACCGTAGTTATATGACCTATAGAAGCCACCCTTTATGCTTTTGATAACCACATGCATATTATATCTCATGCATCGCATGCATTTCATGCATCTCATGCATACACGCATCATGTTAACCCCTGTGTCTTAAAAGCCATCATAGATATCTGTTGGGTTAGGGATAAAACAAGACTTGTCAAGAAGAGTTTAGCAAACATGGATATCGGGGAAAAGGAAATCGAGAAACAGAAAACCTTATGGCAAGGATAAAAAGACCATTGGGGGGCCTTCAAAAAATAAAAATAAAAAAGAGAAGAAAGAAGAAAAAGGAAAAAAATTGTTTGTTTTTAGTCCTTGATAGTTAACCATAAGTCCGATGATGAAATTGATTGCTTTAGGGTGAAACCTTAGAAACGATAAACCATTGATGTGCTTTTATCTGATACTTTGAGTGATTGATCTATGTTAGACTCGTAAGTACTTCACTATAGGTTCTTAGCGGTGAAAACCTGAGTAGTTGGCAAGGTGACTAGTCGAAGAAATTGTAGGTTGGTGAATGACCGTTTGCTTAAATGACTATCTTGATTTGCTTATGTTATGATGTGTGGTATGGTTGAAAATGAAAAAAAAAGTCTCTAAAGAAAACAATTGAACCATCTATAACCAATAAGCGTGAAGCTACCCATGGGCGAGTATTAGGACCACCATGAGGAGAAATGCTACCTTAAAGGGTTAGGTGTGTTGAAAAAACGAGAAAGAAAGAAAAAAAAGAAGAAGAAAAAAAAGGGAAAAAAAAAAGAAGAAGTTCAAAATGAAAAGAAAAAAGAAAGAGAAAAAGAGAAGAAAGAAAACCATACCACAATGAGAAAAGAAAGCAACTGCAGGCATAATTGAGACATCTAGGTTGGTTTGACCCATCGATCCCAATTTTTTGACGAATCATTGAGTTAGCTTATCTGGGGATGAATCAGCAAAAGAGGAATTTGCACACACACACTTTGAGTCCGACTTAGATCATTTATTCAAATACTTGGATTTGAGTTGCGTTGAATGTTTTGAAGGTTCTATGGTTTCATTACTGAGCATTCTTTTAGGGCAATAATATGTGTAACTATTGGGACTATTTCGTAGAATGTGATATAGTATGATGATATGGAATGCAACATCACGTTGTTCACCTTGACCTATTACAAGCAGCGAAGAGCGGAAAGCTAAATCAAGACTGGGGGCGACCAGTCTACCACCCCACAAATAAGGGAAACAACGAGATCTTGAGCCATGGGACCAAAGGATATTGAGCAATCACCGGAAAAGAATTGACAGAAAGAAACCGTAAGCAGACCCCGGGGGCGACCGAAGATAGTTATAGGCGAGAAGCACCGAAGAGCACAAGGAAGACCTAACCCATCGGAATAGGAAACACATTCATGCATGCATACACATCATATACACGCAATCTTTGTCTTGTTTTTGTTCACAAGTTTTAAAGAAAATGAGAAAGCGGCAAATGCAAGCCAACCAGAAACAACAACATAGCATCATGAGTTTTGGGAATGAATCCGAGGGCTGAGGCCCACACTATCAGCGGTTTGGGGAATGAATCCCAGGTTTGATGCCCACATCATCAGAGTTTTGGAATAAATCCGAGAATAAATCTCAGTTATGGAATGAATCCAGGAATGAATCTTAGTTTTGGAACGAATCGGGAATGAATCCCAGTTTTGGAATAAATCCGGGAATGAATCTCAGTTTTGGAATGAATCCCAGTTTTGGAATGAATCCGGGAATGAATCCCAGTTTTGGAATGAATCCGGGAATGAATCTCAGTTTTGGAATGAATTCGGGAATGAATCTCACTTTGGAATGAATCCGGAATGAATCTAAGTTTTGGAACGAATCCGGAAATGAATCCCAGTTTTGGAACGAATCCGGGAATGAATCCCAGTTTTGGAACGAATCCGGGAATGAATCTCAGTTTTGGAATGAATTCGGGAATGAATCTCAGTTTTGGAATGAATCCGGGAATGAATCTCAGTTTTGGAATGAATCCCAGTTTTGGAATGAATCCGAGAATGAATCTTAGTTTTGGAATGAATCCGGGAATGAATCTCAGTTTTGGAATGAATCCGAGAATGAATCTCAGTTTTGGAATGAATCCGGGAATGAATCTTAGTTTTGGAATGAATCCGGGAATGAATCTCAGTTTTGGAATAAATCGAGAATGAATCTCAGTTTTGGAATGAATCCGGGAATGAATCCCAGGGTCGAGGCCCACATCGGAATAAATCCGGGAATGGGTCCCAGGGTTGAGGCCCACTTCACCAACAGTTACGGGAATGAATCCTAGGGTCGAGGCCCACTTCACCAGCATTTTTGGGAATGAATCCCAGGGTCGAGGCCCACTTTATCAACTCGGTTCGAAAATGGACCACCTCTCATACAGCACAGTTCGGGGATGAACCATCGCATCACATCATCAGTTTTGTCGGGTATGGCACTCCGGGTATGGAGATACAGCTTCAGTTTTTCCAGGTATGGAGATATTTCAGCGACGCCTCGGGTATGGGGTTTAGCATGCCAGGTACGGCACTCCGGGTATGGAGATATCATTGTGATACTCTAGGTATGGACCACCTCAAGTAACGGTTCATGAATGAACCACCTCACATCAGCATCAGTTTTGGGGATAAGTCCTAGGGTCGAGGCCCACATCGTCAGAGTTTTGGAATGAATCCGGGAATGAATCCCAGGGTCGAGGCCCACATCAGCAGAGTTTTGGAATGAATCCCAGGGTCGAGGCCGACATCATTCAGAGTTTTGGAATTAATCCGGGAATGAATCCCAGGGTTTAGGCCCACATTGTCAGAGTTTTGGAATGAATCCCAGGGTCGAGGCCCACATCATCAGATTTTTGGAATGAATCCCAGGGTCGAGGCCCACATCAGTCAAAGTTTTGGAATGAATCCTAGGGTCGAGGCCCATATCAGCAGAGTTTTGGAATGAATCATAGGGTCGAGGCCCATGTCGTCAGAGTTTTGGAATGAATCCCAAAATGAATCCTAGGGTCGAGGCCCACTTCACTAGCAGTTTTGGGAATGAATCCCTAGGCCGAGGCCCACTTTATCAACTCGGTTCGAGAATGGACCACTTTTCATCAACTCAATTCAAAGCAACAGGCAAGTCAAGTGGCAGCTGGCGAGCCAGGTAAGTAAAAATGTATTGCATAAACTTTGATAGGATTATCATTGTCACAAACTGTACAAGTCTCATCAAAGTGGGGGCAACTGTAGGCACTTCATTTTAGCATATAAGTCCCGGTGATGAGTCTCGTATGGAGACACTACCTCTTTAATTGTGGAAGCCGCGAGAGAAGAGGAAACGGACGTCGGAAGGGAAGAGTCAAGAATTGACATTTTTTTGGATTTAATTCGCTGGATTAGCTTCGGGTTCGCTTGTTGGACCTCCGTTTTAAAACACATCCAGCCTAAACCCCCACAAGACACACACCAAGCCCACACATCACTAAACCAAACACCCAAGCCCACCAATGGACCAAGCCCACACACCCAAATCACCTTAAACCACACTCCCATAGCCACCCTAAATAACAAGAATCACATTTAACACATGCATAAATCAAGCCAAATCCCCTTCCTAAATTAAAGAAATCCCATGGATCCCTTGCCTAATTAAAAAAAATCATATCCCTCACTAAAAAAGAAAAAATCAAATTAAATCAAATCACTTCCCAAATTAAAAGATTTTCCTTATCACATACTAATTAAAAATATCTCTCATTAATGCACAAATCTTTTTCCTTCTCAAACAAGGATAGCCTACATCCCTTTGCCTATAAAAATAACCTTTCACCAACACATTAAACCCTAGATTATTCTCACAAAAATCACAAACGAAAGAAATAAACCCATCAATTCACTCCCACTCACAGCCGGCAATAAACCCTTCAATCCAAAGCTTATTCTCACAAAAAAAATACAAAAGAAATAACTTAAGCCTTCACGCCATTAACTCCATTGCCTCACCGCTTCAACAAACTAATAGCCCTCAACGCATAGCCAATTCACGTCTACCAACAAACACAAGCCATTCACGCCTAACTTCCCCACGTAACAACAAGCACCCTACCTCACGCATAAGCCACATGCCCCCCTCCTCAACCTCACTCATGTTGCTGCCTCTCCCAAAGCCACGCACTATTTCCCTCAACATGTAACCTTCACCCCATTCAGCGCATCACACAGCCTCCACTAACTGCCAACAAACTGCCAAGCAACGCATCCAGTAAACCACTCCAAAACTGCCGCATAATCCCTACCCCTCACTGCCTAAACTACACGCAAACTATACCCTAAAACTGCCGTATTACAACCCCATTTTCTGCCGCCTAAAGTCCCTTCCCTGCACACTTAAATACCACCGCAAAACACCTAAACTGTCCATCCCTCACTGCCGCAAATCACGCCTAAAAACTGCCAGGAATTTCCACACGTCCCCTCACCAAACAGCCCCATTGCATTGCCCCAAACTGCACGCACACATCTGACCGGCGTAAACACACACGTATAACGCAAGCGTACGTATCGTTCAAGTAGTATAAAAAGTATCGATCCCACGAGGACTTAAAACCTTTTTGTTATCAATTTATTGGGCCAAATGATTACCAGTATCTAACAGGTTGTTGATTGATTTGAAAAGGTGACGATTCTAAATTAAAATGAGTAAATGAAAATTGTTTTAAGGTTGATTTTAAGAAAATTCAATATTAAAAACTATCTAGGGTTGTGATTTATTCCAATATTATTTAAAGATGAAGTGGTTATCTTATAATTGGGTAAAATATTGATTTATTAACCTGGAACACTAAATTATGTAAAAGCCTCTTCCGATGGTCAATTACAAATATCCAATTTAACTTAATTAAACCATATGTCTATGTTAATCAAATTAACTAGATTCATTAATATTAAGTTCCAATTATGGCTACCCCCGCCCAACAGGTATATTCCTATCCTGTAAGGAAATCTATTAAAGGGTTATCTATCCTCAAGGAAGATCGTGGGTTATTGAGTCTGAGGTCTTAAACCTAAAATCCCTATGTCTAGTTCATTTTAAGTTTACCTTATCAATTTTATTAGTGGCCAATTAATAAAAAGCATTAAGATTAAGACTCAATAAATAAATCTTTATATTACCCAAATTATAATTTAACCCTTATAAACCGGTGATACAGGATTTCATCACAACCCTAGATTACTAACTTAGTTATGACACATAGCTAGGGTTATTAAAAACTTAAAAGACATAAAATGAAAATGCTGAAAAGTAATTGCGAAAAATGAAAATGCTGAAAAGAAATTACAAATGAAATAAAATGCTAAGGCAAAAGGAATTACTTTTACTACTACTAATTTAGATATCTCCCATAAAATAATATATAAACTTGTGATATATATTTTACCAACCGACCAATCTGGCGGTATCCTGATTAAGTCAAATTAAGTCCAACCAGCCATATAGGTGGTAATATTTGTCCATAATCCAGCCATAAAGGCGGTACCAAAATAAATTTACCAACCGACCAATATAGCGGTATTCCTTTATTAATCAGGTTCAAACCAACAGAAAATAAATTTACCAACCGACCAATATAGCGGTATTCCTTGATTAGTCAGGTTTAAACCAGATTAAAATTAATTTACCACCGACCAATATAGCGGTATTCTTTATAATCAGGTTCAAACCAAAAGAAAATAAATTTACCAACCGACCAATATAGCGGTATTCCTTGATTAGTCAGGTTTAAACCAGATTAAAATTAATTTACAACCGACCAATAAGCGGTATTCTTTATTAATCAGAATTTTAAATAGTAAATATATTATTTTTAAGGGAGATTAATCTAAATAGCAATAGTAAAATAATTACCTTTCACCCTAGCATAGTGAAGTTACCTCCGCATAGTGAATAGTAAAAACTGTAAAATAAGAAAGTAGATTACTATTATTACAAAAAGTAATTAAAATTATTACAAAAGTAAAAACTAAAAAATAAAAACGAAAATTCTAGAGAGAGAAACTCCCTAATTACATAGAAGGAGTGAGAGAAAAGTTGTACTAAAAACTGAAAATTCGGCCTATTTATAGTAAAAAAATTCACTGTTTGGTCACTGTGAGCGCGTCGCGACGCTAAGGCGTTGCGCGTCGCGACGCTAGTTTGTCGACGTGGCACAATGAGACGGCGACACGTGGCAAGGCGGCTGACTGTACAACTGACACGTGTCAAGGCGGCTAATTCTCAATTATTGTGATGACGTCATTGATGACGTGGCGATGACGTGGCGCTGACGTGGCGTAGGCGTGTGTTGCATTGTCGGCACAATAGGATTGCGACACGTGGCGACACGTGTCAAATTCTGATTGGCTGAGGCTGACGTGGCATGTTGACTCGGTTGACTTGCTGACGTGTCTGATGACGTGGCATGACACGTGGCAATGTTGACTCGTTGACCGATGACATGGCTGATGACGAGGCGACACGTGTCAAGTCTGAGTGTCGGCAGCATATGATGATGACACGTGGCACGGCGCACGTTAGCTGATTGGATGTGATGGTGACACGTGGCACGGCGCATTTTAGCAAAGTCAAACTTTTCAAATTGTTGACCCGTTGACCATGGCGCATTTTAGCAGAACCGGCACACGCTGGGCGTCGCGGCGCGCTGTGATTCAGCGTCGCGACGCGCAGAAGACCAAAATATCCTGTTGACGCATTTTTGTCCGGTTTTGCCCCAAATTGCCTCCAGTGCTGTCCAAACTTTATTTATCTGCAAAATAACAATAAAACACATCAAAACGTTCATAAAACTCAAGAAACTATACAAAATATTAAGTTAAATGAGTGGGAAATAGTGATATAAATACCACTCATCACACCCCCAAACCTAACATTTTGCTAGTCCTCGAGCAAAATACAAAATAAAATAACATAACAAAATTTATCTAAGCCACTTTCGTAGGGATCACGGTTGCATTTAGCATATGCAACAAGCCTTTAAACCCCTAGGTGTCCCTAGTGGACGAGTGTAGTCTCGTGAGGGC
>SKCR01027021.1:0-19140 GCA_019454045.1 Zanthoxylum bungeanum | reverse complement strand
GGCATATATATTGTATATATGTTTTGGACTTGGAGGTCCACCTACCGGATCTGGGAATTGGATGAGATCCAATTGATCTTAGATATCTACCTAGTTAAATATCATACAACTTGTTGGCCAAAGTCAAGGTTGTGTGTTATTTAACGGGATCCTAGCCCACTAGGAAACTAGGTTTCTCGAGTACTCAATTGAGGGTTAGAGGCTCGCCGAAAAATAGTGGGAGGCTAGTATTGAATTTGCAATTTCGTTCAAATACTTGCCAAATATGCGCTTTCAAATTATTTTCGTCATTTTATATATTTATTAGTTGGACTAATATTTTATTATTTTTATTGTAACAGTTGGACTGTACCCAAAATCGTTAATTGAATAGTTAGACTATTGCAATTAAGATGGCTGGAAAGATCAACGTTAGAGACATTATCATGGGCGAAAATGTCTTTAATGGTGTGAACTTTCCTGACTGGGATATGAACCTCATGATTGTCCTGGGGGCCGAGAAGATGCTCTATACGATAGAGGGACCTCTCGGGTCTAAGCCCGGAATTGAGCAGCCGCTTGAGCATGAGTTTTGGAAGACTCACAATGATGACAACTCAACTGCTCAATCTGTCATGCTCGCTGCAATGACCCCTTAATTTCGTCGCCAGAACAATGGATTGGATCCCTATATTATGATGGCAAAATTGAAGGACCTTCACCGATCTAACCTTAGATCGCAAATGTATGAATTGCAGAAGAAGCTCTTTCGCTCTCGAATGTCAGATGATATATCTGTCGAGCACCATGTGTCACAGATGATTGCTGACATCGAACAGTTGGGTCAGCTAGGCATAACCTTTGAGGCTGAGACTTCTATAGATTTGATCTTGCAGTCTCTTCCTGATAGTTGGAACGGGTTCATCATGAACTACAATATGATGAACCAAGATCATACTCTTGGAGAGTTGATGGCAATGTTGCGAGAAGCAGAAAATGAGCTTGTAAAGGGCAAAAAGCACGAGGCGCACTTTGCTTCGACATCTCAGTCTGCCAAGGCTTGGCCAAAGGCTACTGGAGGCGTGAAGAAGAAGAAGAAGAGAAAGGGCAAGGCCAAATCATCAAAGTCTTCTGGGAAGGCAAATGACAAATCCCAAGATGTCTGCCTGCAGTGTGGAAAACGGGGTCATTGGAAGCGTGGCTGCCGTGAGTACAAGGTGCACATGAAGGAAGTGAAGGCGGCAAGGCTCCGGCTTTAGGTATGTTTGTTATAGAGATAAACATGTCTACTTCTAGTTTTAAAAATTTGATTTTTGATTCTGGTTGTGGTACTCATATATGTACTGATGTACATGATCTGCAGATTAGCATGAGACTGGCTTCAAGAGAGATCGACCTCCGAGTTGGAAATGGGACTAAAGTCGCTGTTTTGGCTGTTGGGACTTACATTTTGGAATTGCCCTCGGGGCATGTACTTAATTTATCAAACTGCTATTATGTACCTAGTTTGACTAGAAACATTATATATGTATCTTGTTTAACCCAATGTGGGTATACTTTTGTATTCAGAAACACCGGGTGTTTTGTTTATAAAAATGATTTTGAGATATGCAGTGCTGATGTAAATAATGGTCTTTATATTTTGAATATAAATTAATCTCAAACATATAATATGACAAATAAAAAGCTTAAATTAAGTAACAAAGATGAAACTTATAAGTGGTATTGTCGTCTGGGACACATTAACAAGGCTCGTATATCCACACTTTCGAAGAGTAGGTACTTGGACGGATTTGATCCAAATCCATATGCCGTCTGCGAATATTGTTTATTAGGCAAAATGCCTAAAACACCTTTTAGCGGTAAAAGTGCACGTGCCACCGAACTGTTAGCCCTCGTTCATAGTGACGTTTGTGGGCCCATGTCTAGCCAGACTAGAGGTGGATATGAATACTTCGTAACCTTTACGGATGATGCATCACATTATGGTTATGTGTATCTTATGAGACACAAGTCGGAAACCTTTGAGAAATTCAAAGAGTTTCGACACGAAGTAGAAAAATAGACCGGGAAAAGTATTAAAATATTACGGTCGGACCGTGGTGGAGAATACTTGAGCAATGAGTTTCTCGATTACTTGAAAGAGTATGGTATTCTTTCACAGTGGACTCCTCCCGGAACACCTCAATTAAACGGTGTGTCTGAACGGAGAAACCAAACTTTGTTGGACATGGTAAGGTCTATGATGAGTCACACAGAGCTACCAATTTCCTTCTGGGGATATGCATTGAACAGTGCAATACTTATTTTGAATAAGGTTCCGTCAAAGTCTTTTCAACAGACTCCATAAGAAATATGGACAAGAAAGAAACTGGGTTTCTCATTCCTGAAAATTTGGGGATGATGAGCATACGTTAAACGTTTGGATGGTACCAAACTAGAACCCAAATCGGATAAGTGCCTATTTGTAGGTTATCCTAGGGGAACCAAAGGATATTACTTCTACAACCCACAAGAGAAGAAAATATTTGTTGCTCTACATGCGGTTTTCCTCAGCAAAAGTTTGAGCGACATGTACGTTTGAGTGATTGGCTATAGGCCAAGTGGGATATTGTTGGACAATTATGACCTATAGTATCACTATTTGTAAAAGACATTGTGGTTTTTGTACAAATTAACTATGTGACAAAGGAAATTGCCATTTTATCATTTTGTAATAAGATTACTTGAATATAAAATGATAAAAGTCCTTATGATTAGTTCCGGATTAATAAGATATGAGACACTATCAATCCACTAAGGGTTTAATCATTAAATATCCATAGTCGTAGTATTATCGAGACTGGACATCGATAATGCGAAATAGGGTAGTATTACACTTGTGCGCGTTATGGAAGCGTAACGACATAATTCTCATATATTTGGGTATTGGATACTCATGAAAGTGTAATAGGAGGTTCCGTTTACCGATGGTACGGAAACAGCTTCGTTCTGGATAGACCCCTCGAAATCCCATTGGTGGTATGACTATGTGTCTATGGGAATCCGAATCAGGGTAGGTGTATTTGGTCTTAACCTGAGACTTACATCGCTAATACTTGCGACAATCAGTACGCTTTGGTTTTGGTCGTACGAGATTTTAACAGGTTCTGTGTACGCATCTTCTGGGTTTATTGAGAATCGTAGTGTATTATGTGTGATGTCAAGATGGAAGTATCACTTCAGTCATATGGAGATGATGATCACGCAGGGATACGAAACTGGTACTCTAATATGTTGCAACTATCGGGATAATATGACAAGGTCATGATTATCCGATTAAAGAGACTAGTTGCTAGTGATCCGATATATGCTTCGTACGGGGCAGACACTATTCCAGCCCCAGGCCTAGCATGTGACTTCCGATACTGGATCGTAATATGCAATACTTAGTATACTACGCCTGGTATAGATTATGTATTCCTTAAAAGAATATTTCTGGAGAATTGGGTAGGCACAATGCTTTACTAGAAGCCAATCATGTCTTGTAAATCGGTAAGAATGTGGTACCGGGTACGCACGTGTTCGGATAGTCTGACGACCGGATTTACTGCCAACATATCCTGGGATCTCATGGCCTCTTCCCAAAGATTCACCGATGACGTTTGACTCGAACAGAATTAATCTGGGATTAATTGTGAGAGAGAGAAAATTAATCTAGGATTAATTGCGGCAAGAATTTATCTGGGATAAAATTCGATTAGTAGAGAGAGAATGATTAATTTTGAAGTAATCGATTAAATAATATATTCGATATATTAATTGAAATTAGATTTCAACGCGGAATTAAAATTGGATTTTAATTCGGGCGAACGAATTAATTTAGAATTAATTCGCGAGCGACTTTCGTAATAATTTTGCGAGACATTATTATTTAATTAAATTAGATTTAATTATGTCACAACGGAAAATTCGTTAATTCAGAATTAACGAACCCGAGCCCGAAATGTGTTTAGTGGGCCCACTCGAATTTTGAATTTAAGTGGGGCCCACCAAGTCACATCACTAGTAAACTTTATTTAGCTTTTGGTTGATAGAAGTTGGTGGTTTGTTGATGGCTTGTAAATCACACAAGCATTATTTTATTTGATGTGTGAAAGACTAATACCAACTTTTGACATTTGGTATTTGGTAATTTGAATTTTGGAAAATCAAAAACACATCTCACTCTCTCCATCTCACAAATTGTCGAATCACTTTTTCCCTCTCACTCTCATATTGTCGTGAACCTAAGGTTCATGGTTAATGATTTTTGCTTCAAAAATCTTGATTGCTAGCACAACAAAGGAGTCTACAAAGGTGATAGGGACACTTACCCTAGATTTTGGAATTCAAAGGAAGGCTTGGAGTTCTTCTCAAATGACAAATTTTTGTAATCTCTACATTCTATTAGCCGATCAATGTAAGTGTTTTTCCACAAACTTAGATTGATTATTCACACAATTTCATGACTTAATATATCTTTGGCATGTTCTAGGAACCCAACAGAATCACCTCAATCCGATATCGGAGTAAAAAGTTATGGCCAAAATACGACAATTGCGCAAAGCTGGAATTTCCGAAATTGTATTTCGTTAGAATGCCATTTCAAGTTTCCAATCTCCAAAATCAAAATGTCAAGTCCAGTTTTTGCCCTTATTTGTTCCACATTTCGTCCTGATTGATTCCATTAAGTCTCGATTTTATTTTATCTGCAAAATAAACTAAAATACATCAAAACGTTCATAAAACTCGAGAAACTATACAAAATATTAAGTAAAATGAGCGGTAAATAATGATATATTTTCCGCTCTTCATTCGTGTTCTTCGAAAATACGGAGGTGGCCGAATTGCGCACATATAAGCTAGGCTTATATGACGAACGTTTCTGGACTTGGAGAGTCTCACAATATGAAGTGTACTCGTTAAGCACTCGAGTAGCCGATAATGTATGATAATAAATAATATTGATATTATAATTATCAATAAAAGTAATTAAATGTTATTGGATAATATTAATTATTTATTTGTTCAATTAAGATTAATTGGATTAATCCAAGATAATAATCACACAAGGGCTTTATTCTAATTTCATATATATCTCTACCATTGGAGGATATTTTAGTAATTATAAAAATATGTAATAATAGGTGTATTTGGCTTGATTTAATTAGATTAAATCAAAGTGGTAGACAATGAACTAATCAAATGGTTAAACTTTGTCTAGATTTAATTGGATTAAATCAATGTGATAGATAAAGTTAATTAATTATACCTTATATGCATATTTGGATAAATTGGATTAACCCTAATTAAAAGTTGATTAGAAATTTTATTAATTAAAAACTACATAAGTTTGACTATAAAGGACAAGCTTGAGCAAGTTTTCGATTAAGTAAGCATAAGGCAAGTATAAGAAAGATTAACCTAAAGAAAATATTTGTTAGAGAAGATTCGGAAGTTCTTTACATATTCAACAAGGATAATAAGATTGGATCTTGAATTCAAGCTTCCTATGTAAGTTTGATCTTCTCTAAAGATATATTTTTCATTAGTGAGTTGTTATCATGAGTGAAGCATATAGTGATATATTATTTATTGGATACATAATAACATAGCTTGAAGTTGAAATTAAGTTAATGATTTGTGTATGGATGCTTTGGAAGCATAAACACAATATGCTTGCGATTGGGTCAAAATGTTCATGTTGGATATGGAACATAAAATTAGAGTTTGGAACTCTAGATGAAAGCTTGGAGCTATGGTTTCCATTCTAAAATCATTTGACCACCTTTAAGTGACCTAGAATTGTTCATGAGTCACTTCCTTATAGGATTTTACTTTGATTTGTATTATGATTCAAAGTAATGCATATATGTATTTAGAATACATCTATGTTTATTTTATAATATGTATTGATGTTGGTTTTGATGTTAAAATTGGATTTTCCGTGTATTGAAGTGTTTGGAGAAAGTTGGAAGTGTTTTGAATTTGATCCAAGTATAAATTACTCTTTGCTCTTTGCCAACGCTTCCATCTCGGCGTTGAGCGTCGCGACGCTCAAGCATGTGTGGTGCGACGCACTGAGACCTGGTGCTCCCATACTTTGCGTATCGCAACGCGCGCATAATGTGTGCTACAATGTCTTTGAGTGCTGAAACTTCATTTTCTCCGTTTTGGAGTTTCCGAACTTCGATTTATCCCGGATGTTTTCCTATAAACTCGTAATAGAATATAGTATTCCATTAAATTATTTTAAAATACACTTATGCTCTATATCTATGGGTTCGACCCATTTCTATTACGTAGGGCATTAATCCGACCCTAGGGCTTTTGTATGAGTTACTGAACCTCTTTGTCTATGATTTGGTTTCTCTCTGGAGCAAAATTTCTTCTCTTTTATCTTACCGGGAGGTAGTCTGGGTCCACATGCAGTTCTTGAGTTATTAACTCGGGATCTATCTCGGTCATGTCTTCATGAGACCAGGCAAAACAGTCGTGTCACTCCTTGAGGAAGTCAATTAGATCAGCACGTAGTTTGGGTTCAATGTAATCCCCAATTTGGGCTTCGTGGTCTGCATATAGAGGGTGGATCTGGACCTTATCTAGCTCTTCAATGTTGGGCTGATTTTGTTTGGACTCACGAGATCTTTCCTGTAATTGCTATGCTAACGGAGGCTTTGCTTTTAGAGTCGTTCGATTGTAACTTCTCGAGACCAGTTGGTCCCCTTTGATCTCTTGGACGCCCACTTGGTGGGGAACTTCAATACTTGATGGTAGGTGGAAGAGACTGCTCTCATGTTGTGGATCCACGGTCGGCCAATAATCAAGTTGTAGGCAAATGATCAATTCAGAACCAAGAATATAGTGATTTTGTTGACCCATCTGGCATATACTGGAAGGGGTATCTCACCCAATGTGAACGTATGTTCCCCAATGAACCCTATCAGCATAATTGAGCATCGGTTGATCTTGTCTGACTCTCCCCTTATATCTGATAGGGCAGTAGTGAAAATAATATTGGCTGAGGATCCAGTGTCAACCAGCACCCGTTTGATTATGAAGTTTGCAACTTGCAAAGAGATTATTAGAGCATCGTGGTGTAAGTTCATTCGACTGGAGCTACTGTCGCCTAGAAATTCGATTGCCAAATTTGTAAACATTCTATTTATTGACATTGTAGGGTGGGGAGATTCTACTACAGCTGCTCTCGAGTGTCGTTTGGTGGCTCAGTAAGAGACTCCACTTACATCAGATCTGCCTGATATAAAATTCATCGTATTGTTTACTAGAGGTTGTGGTGGGGGCGTCTCCTTGTTCGACACTTTTGTCTATTCGGGCAAATGTAGCATTGACTTTCTCTATGAGCAAGTCCTTCAAATACCCTTTATTCAGTGGCTCCAGAACTTCTAGCCTTAAGGCCACGTAGTCAGCTGTCGTATGACCTTAGTCTCGATGAAATTGACACCATTTGCTTGTATCTTTCCTGGTAGATCAGTTTCTGGAGCGTGAGGGCCATTTCACCCCATTCCCCATCTATTTGAGGACTAAGACCAATTCCCTTGGAGAAACAGTGAAGTTGTAGTCTGAGAGTCTTGTCCTATTAGGTGAAGCCCGAACTTGGACCCTGTAAGGTAAGGTTCGACGGAAAAAATCATGGTTAAGAGGGCGATGGTCCATCTTTTGTTGAACCCTTCTGTCTACTGGCTACGGAGCTCTGCTAGTGAATTTTTTTGGTCGCTTGGGAGGGTTCGGTATCATTTCCTTGTGTAGATTGGAGGAGCCTTCACTCTTCTTATTCATCTTATATTCTTCCCATCTAATCTCAATTTGGGCTCGGGCCATAACCTGATCCATAGTGTAGCATCAGAACTTTGTTAGATTCAGAACTTTGTTAGCTTCTTATAAAGCCCATCGTCCGCTAGCAGCCCATTCCTGAAGGCTTCTACTTCAGTCAGCTGGTGGAGATCCGAAATGGAAATTCTTTCCTTATTGAAACGTGCTACGTAGCCTCGCAAATATTCTTATTTCCTCTACTGAATTGCATCAAGGTCATCTGCGATTTTCTCGAGCTTTCCACAAACTTATCTGCTAGTTCCTGGTACGACCCAATAATATGGTAAGGAAGATTGATGAACCAAGTGAGTGCAGAGCCTGCCAATATTTCTCCAAATCCCCTGCACATCCTAGCTTCCCATTGGTGTGGAGCAAGACTTGTAGATATCATCTTGTATTTATAGTGGATCACATGGTCGTCTGGGTTCACGGATCCATCATATAACTTCATATCTGGAAGGTTGAATTTCCTTGGGAGTTCAATGGAAGTAATGGTCTCCAAGAAAGGTGTATTTGAAATTGTATCGGCTCGACTTTTTCTTAATAGTAGTCTGACTCCTGGTAGGCTGGAAAAAATTGCTTCTTTGAATTATTTCATTTCCTTCCGCATTGACGAGGTGACTTGTTGTACACCGTCAGATGCAGAGATATGATGACCATCTTAGAGGCTTGTGGATGGTTGTCTAGTGACAGATTGTCACTCGCTACATCATTGAACGCTCCCAGGAGATTGGTCTGAATGTTAGGATTGCCGGGATGATTGAGATTTTCCCATTGCTGGGGGTTGAGAAAATTTGTTCTAATTGATTCTGAAGATCTGTATTGGAACTTCGCATGGCAAAAAAAATTTTCCAGCACTCTTAAACATTCTTGTAGAGCGGCTAATTATGCAATCATAGGATCTGGTGCCTGCTCGCTGCCAGAAGCCATGAGTAGTTGTGTTGAAAGAGTCATAGACTGAGAGATCTTCGCTTGGTATAAATCGCTAAGGCCCCACGGTGGCGCCAAATTGTAACATCCGGTGAACCAGACGACTTGTATGTTACCTGAGCCTGGAAAATATTGTAGTTTAGAGATATAATACTTGATATAAATCATTTTCAAGCAAGTACGTGCTCATAAAACGGAATTTGGGGCATTCAGAAGATTTCTTGAAATTTCTACACAGAACTTGGCTTACATCCCACCTTGAATAACCTTTAGTAATCGGATCATAACTTTTTCATACGATCTCCGATTTTTATGAATTTTATATCTTCGAAAAGCTTAGACAAAGAGCTACAACTTTGGAGTTGAATATTTGTCTAAATACGAACCTGAAAAAGGTCAAAAATCGCAATTTCCGCGGCTGCTACAATAATTTTGAGAATTCAATAGAAACGGGTGATGTGGCATCATCTCAACCATTCACTCCATCACAAAATCAACCCCCATTTGTCTATATATAGCACACTATTCACCCTGTTCTTCAAAATCAAAAATGTGAGTGGTGAGGAGAGAATTCTTCAAATTGTTTTCTCAATTTTCAAGCTAATTTTGGAAGCAACAAGTGATGAATTCAAGTCCATCTTATGCAAAGTAAGTTTCTTATCACTTTCCTCTTCTATTTTTCAGTTTTAAGATTGAAATGTTGGAGCCCCAATTTGCACCTTACTTTACCCTAGCAAAGGAAATTGTATAATTGGCTTTGACAATGTTAGTAACATGTATTTTGGTAATGTCTTGAAGTTATAAACATGTAATAAGGATTGTAATAATATGAATATAATTGAGGGATTATGCATTGGTCATCTTAGAATTCTAGATAATGGTTGGTGAATGGGTGGTGATAATGAGGTGAGTTTTGAAGTTGGAAAAGATCATTTGTGATGGTCTTAGCTTAAAGGCATGAGGATTGTTGAGTATGGCATAGAGAGGTGGAAAATTAGGCCCTGAAACTGGCCTCGCGTCACGAGGCAAATCACCACACGCGTCATGACCCATTCTGGAAAATTAATGCCAAATTCGATTCTAACTTATGCGCGTCGGAATCGCGTCGCGACGCGAACCAAAACCAGCCACTGTCTCAGCTTTTCCAGGTCGCATCGCGACGCGCAAGTCTGTGCATCGTGACGACGAGAATTCTAATCGAATTGTCCTTTGGAGGGTTATCCCAGGAACCATAAAATATTTCGGCAAAGTGACGATATGCTAGTGGAACTAAAATCTGTGAGTGGACACTCTTTTCTTAAGTTGATTTTCATTTTAATTATTTTTTATATCGGACTTATTTTTCACTTTTAGGGCGTTAGCCAATTTTATTATCTATTATATTTTACTTAGCATGATTTGAGAAATGATTGAGAAAATAAATATTTTCAAGACATGAGATTTATGGTTTTTTTCGAGGCATGTGGGAAAAACCCACCTCAGTATGTAACTTTATTCAGTTATGGAATTGACGGACAGCATGGTGCACATGTAGATGACTGGGGGGACGGCAATACGTAATGCCCCAATATCCTAGTTTAGGACTATAGATGACAGATGCCCCTAAATCTCAATTTCAGAGTTTGGAGGGTAGCATAGATCCGCACCCCCAGTTCTAGTTTAGTGGCTTGGGGGACGGCGATACGTAACACCCCAATACCACTAGTTTCAAGGACAGTAGTGGCATGTTTTGGGGGACGGCGATACGTAACGCCCCCATACGTCAAGTTTTTCAGAGACAGATCAGTTTTCAGATAACAGGTTTTCAGAAAACAGTTTTCATAGATTAGATTTTAGAAACATTTTTTAGAAAACAGACATTTTAGGAATAGTTTTTCAGAATAGATCTTTCAAATACAAGTTTACAGAACAAATTTTCAAAAAAGCAGATTTTCAGAAAGATAAGCCTTATAAAGAAGTTTTCCGATAAAGTTTTCAAAAAAAGAGCTTTCATATAAAGTTATTTCTGGAACTTTGGTTTTAGAACCAAATATTTTTATATCAGTATTTCAGTTTTTGTCCACTCACTTATATCGTACAACGATCTAACCCCCCACTCTCAATTTCTTTATTTTGCAGGTATTCTCGGAGAACGAGCTCGGGAGGACGGATACTGATGCAGTCACAAGGTTATGGAGTCCACCAGTTCAAGTTAGAAAGAGTGAAAGTTCAGTCAGAGTCAATTAGAAGTGATGTATTAATCATGGGTTATGTAATAGTCATTGTAAGTAAGTGTTATTAAGTATACAATTATTAAAATTGATTTGTATTTCATGTTGTTGAGTTTGGGCATTGGTCCCATAAATAAGATTTTGAGTGAGAAAAGAGTAATAGTGTAGTTTATAGTTAGGAAGACATAGGCTCAATGGAATAGTACGGCCTATTCTCTACCGGTAGCATCTACTAGATCATGGATGTTACATAATTTATGGACGTTGGATTTTACCCTTAGTCCACAATCGTGGATTTGTATATGGGGCACTAGCGATCCTGTAAAATAAAGGTAGAGTGAACGAGAGTACTACCTACCCCACCGTGTGGTGGGTGCCATACGAACGCTCAAGTCAGTAGTGAAGACGAGCGGAAATAAGGAAGAGCGAGGTTCAGGGTTAGCTTGACCTCCATAGACTGCCGTGAGGGCGGTGAGACGATGTTTAGATGGCGAAATGCTTTGAGATCTCAAGTAAGATGCTTCAGCTTGAATGTGTAACGGATTTTATGGGTAAACGCAGCGGAACGCGAAAAATAAATTTTTCCGATTTCAATAACTTTTCTCGAGCAATTAAAACAAACTTATTTATTCTAATTACTCAATACTTAAAAACTAATTTTTTTACCCAAAAATCAGATTTTTCCTTATTTGCCTTGAGACCCCAATAGTTTATATTTTGATCATTTTAGTTTTAATTTATCAAATAAAAATTTAAGTGCTTTCAAATCACTATAAAAATGATTTATACAAATCATATACATCAAAATACAACTCACAACACAAATCCCAAAAATTCTTGCAATTGCCGAATGCTCCCCAAATTTTCAATTGTTTGCATTTTGGTCCAAATTTGTTCAAAACAAGTTTAGATGAATTCCAATCAACACCAAATGATTTTTACATGTTATATACATCATTATACAACATATATATGAACAACCCCAATTTTGTGGAGGGATAAACCACTAATTTTCTCAAATTAATCCAATTAACCAAATTATCCAATCCACACCTTTAATCTAATCTCTACAACACCAAACAAGTCCTCACCACTTTGAAACAACTCAAAAACAAATTCTAGGTCATCAAGGATGTGGCCCTAAAAACTCTATAATGGCAACAAGATCATAAAATGATCAAAAGTGTACTTATACACCATTTATAAACATACTTTAATAAACATACATGCATACATCTTTCATTCATGCTTCTAACTAATTTATTACAAAACTAAAAAAGTAGAGAAACAACCAAACATCACATGTTGTAGCCAATAACAATAGAAACATTTTTCTTGTTGGAGAAAGTTAAGAAAAACTTACAAAAGTTAAAGTTTTCTTCACATTTCTCTTTTGTTCTTCACATTTTTCTCTCAACTTGTCTATTTCTAATCTTTGGAAACTTAGCAAAAGTCAAGCAAATGAAAAACATAACACTTATATATTGCTAGGGTTGGCCGAATTTGGCCTAGAAAAGAAAATAGATATTTTGCATTTTAATCTTTATTAAACAAATATCAAAGAAGTCAAATGACATTTGACTACCTTTTTCTTTAATGTAAAGTCAACAATTCACACTACTTAATCATTTCCTAACTTTATCATAATGGTAGATATTATATTTTAATTATATTAAGTCAATTAACAATTAATTAATTATTTAATTAATTAATAATTAAATTAATTAAATTAAAATATCTCAAATATATGTTAATATTTACTTTAAATATTCCAAATACATATATTAATGATATATATCAAATATCATAATTTGACATTTAATTAATGTATATTAAATAAAATCATATATTAAATACAAATACACATTAATTAGAAAATGACCAAAATGTCCATTTGTATGTATCTTTCGTTTAACCGTTAAATGATTTATAAACAATCAATATTATTCATAAAAGTTTCCCTAGTGCTCTATGAGTATATTTCAATAGTGAGACTCTCTAGGTTCAGGCATATCCGTCACGAAATCCAATTTTATGTCCATGATCTACCCACCCGTAAATTATGACGAACACAGATAAACTCACTGAACCATAGAGGTCGAGGTCATTGCACACGTATAATCCATCTGTCACAGACACCCGCATTATTCCAGAGATTAGCTATTGTGGGAACTGATTTCGGTCGAGGTCCACAATCAAGAAAGTGAGCTGAGGGGCACGAACGAACCTGCAAAATAAGAGTAGAGCGAGAGAGGAGGTTACTGCCCACCGGTGTGGTGGAAGCCGTAGGCACTCCGACGCTCAAGTTAGCTTAAGGGGAAATGAGTTCAGGATGAGAGGGTTAAGGTCTATGGAATACCTCAACCACAGATTTGCTAGCCGTGAGGGCGGTGTATTGGAGTAGTTGACCGGCGTAAACACACACGTATAACGCAAGCACACGTATCGTTCAAGTAGTATAAAAATATCGATCCCACGAGGACTTAATTCCTACTATTGTTATTAATTGATGAATCTATTTATTTACAAATATCTAATTGATGGTGAAGAGAATGATTGTTTGATTGTTTGAAAGTGGTTTTACAAAATAAATAAATAAATAAAAAGAAAAAAAGAAAATACTAAAGAAAATAACAAAAGACACAAAGATCTAGGGTCGTGAATCATTCTAATATAATTTAAAAGATGAAGTGGTTATTTTATGTTTGTGTAATAAATCAGTTTACTAACCTGGAACACTAAATTATGCAAAAGCCTCTGTCGATGGTCAGACCCAAATACCCAGTTTAACCCAATTGAACCATATGTCTATGTCAACCAAATTATCTGGATTCATTAAGTTTAAGTTCCAATTATGGCTACCACCCGCCCGACAGGTATATTCCTATCCTGTAAGAAATCTATTAAAGGGTTATCTATCCTCAAGAAGATCGTGGGCTATTAAGTCTAAGGCTGAAACCTAAAATCCTTATGTCTAGTTCATTTTAGATTTACCACATCAATCTTATTGGTGATCAGACAACAAGAAGCATTAAGCTTAAGACTTAATAAGTAAACATTTAAATTACCCAAACTATAAAATAACCCCTTATAAACCGGTGATATTAGAATTCATCACAACCCCAGATAACTAACACATAACTAGGGCTAGTAACAACTTAAAGTAAAAGACATAAAGTAAAAATACTGAAAAGTAACAGACATAAAGTAAAACTGAAAAGTAAAATAAAATAAAATGCTAAGGTAAAAGGAATTACTTTTACTACTACTAATTGGATATCTCCCATAAAATAATATATAAACTTGTGATTCTTTCTCTCTCCACCAGCCATATAGGCGGTAACGTGATTGAAGTCAAATTAAGTCCAACCAGCCATAAGGCGGAACCAAAATTAAATTGCCAACCGACCAATCTGGCGGTATCCTTTATTAGTCAATATTTTAAATAGTGAATATATTATTTTTAAGGAGATTAATCTAAATAGTAACAGTAAAAGAATTACCTTTCACCCTAGTTGGGGAAGTTACCTCCTCATGGTAAATAGTAAAACTGTAAAAAGTAAAAAGTAAAAATTAAAAATTAATTACTATTATTACAAAACGTATTAAAATTATTTACAAAACTAAAAACTAAAATAAAAAAAACTAAAAAACTAAAGAATCTAGGAGAGAACTCTCTCTTTAGAAGGAATTGAAGAGAGAGGAAGGTGCAATGAATTCTGAAATCTCGAGCTCAATTTATAGGCCTCGGTAGGATCCAGCGTCGCGACGCCGGATTTGTCGACGTGGCACGCTCTGGTTCGCTGGTTTGAAGATTCTGGATAAGATGAAAGGTGACACGTGGCAGAGTGGTTGGGCTTCAATTATTATGACACGTGGCGGCTTCTGATTGGTTGCTGAGATTCTTATCCGCCACGTGTCAGATAAAGATAGGATACTCAATTATTGATGCTGACGTGGCGGTGACGTGGCGACGACGTGGCGACACGTGGGAAAGAGACTGTCGGCACCATAGAATTGCGACACTTGTCGACACGTGTCACGCTGTGATTGGCTGATGCTGACGTGGCAAGTTGACTTGGTTGACCTTGTGACGTGGCGGATGACGTGGCGTGACACATGGCGAAGTTGAATTTTTGACCGATGACATGGCTGATGACGAGGCGACACGTGTCAACTCTGAGTGTCGGCAGCATATGATGATGACACGTGGCACTACGCACGTTAGCAGGTTGGCTGTGATGGTGACACGTGGCACGGTGCATTTTAGCAAAGTCAAACTTTTCTCAGATTCTTATTTATGGACCCGGCGCACGTTAGCACTGTTCGGCGTATTTTAGACGTCGCGACGCGGAAGTCTGGGCGTCGCGACGCGCAAAAGACCAAAATATCCCTGTTGACGCATTTTTGTCCGTTTTTGCCCCAAATTGCCTCCAATGCTTTCCAAACTTTATTTATCTACAAAATAACACAAACATATCAAAACGTTCACAAAACTCAAGAAACTATACAAAATATTAGGTCAAATGAGTGGGAAATAGTGATATAAATACCACTCATCACACACCCCCAAACCTAACATTTGCTAGTCCTCGAGCAAAACATAAAATAAAAATAACATGAAAATAAAATTAACTAAGCCACTTTCGTAGGGATCACGATTGCATTTAGCGTATGCAACAAGCCTTTAAATCCCTAGGTGTCCCTAGTGGACGAGTTGTAGTCTCGTGAGGGCTTACAGCAATGATACCCACAAACATTTTACCAAAGTAACAGGTATTAAAACTAATGCACACAAAAGCAAAAGACAAGCGAAAGAGAATAAGAGTGTTAGTGACTAATCATGTGAAACTTCTACTCCAAGTTACTAGTTGTTTTGTTTTATTCTAAATTACCGAATAAGTAAATTCTCCGATTATTTTTACCATTCTTCATATACACAGCCAGCCAACAATATTAATCAACTCATTTTTGCCCACAACAGTCATAAGTGCAGTTGATAAGAGAGTAATATTTTTGTCCTAAAGTTCTATCAGATTTCACACCTTTTTTATAGCAATGGAATAATTTTTCTCATTTTCTGATTTTTCTTTGATTTTTTCTCTATTTTTTATTTATATACATATCTTCCATCTATGTAACGAGTGTTGGGTCGGTGGCTCCCAAACCAGTTGGCTTTAGGGCACCAGGTGTTAAGACACCCCTACGGACTTAATTACCCAGACTTCAGATATATATATTTTTTACAGCATCTTTGATCCATGTAACGACGAGCTTTGGGCCAGTGACTCCCAAACCAGTTGGTTTTAGGGCACTAGGTGTTAAAACACCCTTACAGACTTAATAACCCGGATCTTAGATACTTTATTTTTGTAAATCAGAATTTTTTTTTTTTTATTCCACTGCTTTTTGAGATTTTTCCTCCAATTAAACTAGAGCACTGAATATTACAAACTTTTCAATTTTAGCTTATGTCCTATGTTACTATATATGTTGATAATATCTATCAATTGAGCATATGAAGATCCTTTTTTTTTAGTTCGTTTTAAGGAGAATTCACAAATTAAATAATTCAAAATGAAATAACAAAATTAACTTGTTTCGAAATAGGTTTGAGATACGTCTCAGGAGTGGAAACTCCTTACTCAAGCTATCTCTTACCATTTCACCTTTTTAGTAAAAAAAAAAATACAAAAACATAAAATGTTTTTGTAATTTTGAAAATTTTTCAATTTTTTTTGTATTTTTCGAAAAATTTTGACTAAAAATAAAAATAACACTCAAACTAAAAACAAGGTACTAATCAACTAATTCCCTCTCCCCAAACCTAAATGAGACATTGTCCCCAATGTCTTAAACAGTAAAAGGAGAGTTACGAAGGTTGTACCTGGTTAGCTGAAATCTACAGGAAATTAAAGGTTAAGATCCAGATTAATTCTACGCCTCTTACCACGATCGTCCTCAAACCAATTTATTTTTGAAAGGATAGGGTCAACTTGTGGTTCATAGGCTATGAGTTGGTCTATTAGATCCGGAGCAGTTCTGGCAGTGAAGAGAAGTTCTTTCATAGGTTTTGACACGAACCCATTTCTCCCGAGCATCATCAAGAAACACCAAAGAAAATCATAAAATCCATCAACGTTGAGCAGTCCAAGCGGTTTCTGGTGTATGTTCAGGTTCGCCCAAGATAATACTATAAATATTTCCTCCTCCAATGTACCCAAGCCACCTGGCAAAGCGATAAAAGCATCAGCACGGTTAATCATTTCTACTACCAGTCGTTCAGACATACCTGGCACGATCAGTTCCTCTCCGTTTGATGATCCAATAAGATTTGCCTCTGCCAATGGTTTAGGATGATTCCCAAAATGACTGCCTCCTTCCTGTACGGCCTTTGAAACGACTCCCAAGTCCAAGATTGCCTCCGCCATATATTAAGTGCATAATCCTTGCAGCTAAGACTCGACCCAATTCATGTGCTGCTTCTATGTATTGTGGCTTAGTACCAACACTATACCGCAAAACACGCAGATGTGTTTTCAACTCGTCTTCTTGAAGTGGCTTCCATTTTTTTATGTATTTCTTTCTCAACTCGGGATGCCTTCAAAAGTGTAATGACGGGTGAATTTATAGTACCTGAAAAAGGGTGAGTAATAATAGCACTAATATCTTCCAAAGGACGATTGTTAGCTAAACAACAAAAGAGATCGTGAAAGGTCAAAAAGTCTGGATCCTGTCTACGAAAATAAAGATAATTACAATAGAAAAGCGAATCAAAGCAATAATTAAGACAACGGAATTGTGTACGCAATACGCCACTCGCTTAGTATAAATTCATTAGGATGTGTCTCAAGATTTCATTCCTTATTCAGCCATCGCTAATTAATTGTTTCTCATCTTTGATTGCCAAACACAATTCCTTCTGTCTTAAAATGCTTCGTTTGTGCCTTTCCCTACAAAAATAACACACAAAATTAAAAAGTTCACACAAAATATAAATATTACAACAACAAATTCCATGGGTTACCTCCCTGCTAGCGCTAAATTTTTCGTCTTCAGCCAGACGTGACTGAAATTCATCTGTTAAGGAGGTTTCAATGTCGTTTTAGATGTCCGATAAAAAACAATCCCGTGAGCGTTGCTTTTGAAGGGTCTCTTCCAACGGTAAGGTGGCAAAAAGAGTTTTGTCCCATTCAGTACTCGTGCCACCTTTTTGCTCCTTATTGTTCCAGTGGTTCCTGCAAAGAAAGAAAGAAAATCAGGAGGTCTTATATGGTGCTTGACTTGGAATGGAAGTTCCATTCTGTCAAGCTTCTGGGTGATATCTTTGATTTGTACTCCCCAAAACAGCGATGTTTCTCCTGAATGCTCTGGATCTTTATTAAGGTCAGACATTGCTTCTCCATTTGCTTTTGCTTCTTTCTCCACCTTTTCTTCACAGATGAATTTTAAAATTTTTGTATTCAGCTCTTCATCTGTCATCTGTGAAATACATGCTTCAAAATTGTCAACCAGATGATGCAAAGATGTTTCTGACATTAGGTCTTCATCCTCTGATATGACTGGAATGGATGGTTCAGATAGATCTTCTTCAAACATCATGGTAAAGCATGCTCCAAGATCTTCATTTTGAGGTTGAAAAGTTTCATCCTCCTTTGTTGGTTCAATTGGTACTAACAGCTCAGCTTCATCATCGTCAGAGTCAGAATAATAAAAATCAAATTGAGACTTGCTGGTTTTGGCTCCTGAACTGATACCTCTGTTGTTGATACCTCTCACAGCATCCTCCTCTGTTGAAGTGTCATTGTGAAATGATTGGTACTCGAAGGCTTCATCAGTGTCATCTGAAACTGGTTCTTGAGGTATGTAGTTCTGGTTTTCTGTGAATTGTCTCGTTTGATCTGTCATCCTCTGAATGAATTCTGATTGTCTCTGAATACTTTCAAATTGTTTGCTTCTTGTTTCTGGCTTTCAAGCTTTCATCCAACTTTTGTTTCTCGAACATATCTTTGAGCATGTTTAACAACTGATCTTCCTCTGATGGTTCTGGTTGTTGATGAAAATCGCATATGGATGGTGGATAAGATGGAAAATGTGATGGTTTTTCATACTTTGAATGATTCTGAAAATTCTGCCACTCTGAACGGTATATACATTGATCGCTCGG
>SKCR01027020.1:0-19232 GCA_019454045.1 Zanthoxylum bungeanum | reverse complement strand
GATCTGGTGCATGTTAGGCGTCGCGACTCGCCCAAATTATCAAAATGCCTTTTTTGCCAATTTTCACTATTTTGCTCCAAATCACCTCCAGAATGTCCTGAAACTTTATTCATCTACAGAATAACACAAAACACATCAAAATATTCACAAAACTCAAGAAACTATACAAAATATTAAGTTAAATGAGTGAGAAATAGTGATAGATTTATCACTCATCACACCCCAAACCTAACATTTTGCTAGTCCTCGAGCAAAATATAATAAAATAACATAATAAAATTTAACTAAGCCACTTTCGTAGGGATCACGGTTGCATTTAGCGTATGCAAAAAGCCTTTAAACCCCTAGGTGTCCCTAGTGGACGAGTTGTAGTCTCGTGAGGGTTTATAGCAATGATACCCACAAACATTTTACAAAAGTAAAAAGGTAGTGAAACTAATGCACACAAAAGCAAAAAGACAAGCGAAAATAGATAAAGAAATTAGTGACTAATCAGGTGAAATTTCTACTCCAAGTTACTAGTTGTTTTGTTTCTTTCTAAATTACCGAATAAGTAAATTCTCCGATTATATTTACCATTCTCCATATACACAGCCAACAAAATATTAATCAACTCATTTTTGCACGCAACAGTCACAAGTGTAGTTGATAAGAGAGTAATATTTTTGTCCTAAAGTTTTATCAGAATTCACACCTTTTTGTAGCAATGGAATAATTTTTCTCATTTTTCTGATTTTTTCTTTGATAGATTTTTTTAAATTTATATACAATATATTCCATCTATGTAGCGAGTGTTGGGTCGGTGGCTCCCAAACCAGTTGGCTTTAGGGCACCAGGTGTTAAGACACCCCTACGGACTTAATTACTCAGACTTCAGATATATATTTTTTTGTAGCATCTTTGATCCATGTGGCGAGCTTTGGGCCAGTGACTCCCAAAACAGTTGGTTTTAGGGCACTAGGTGTTAAAACACCCTTACAGACTTAATAACTCGGATCTCAGACGTTTTTTTTTTTTTTACTCCATCACTTTTTAAGATGCTTCCTCCAATTAAACTATAGCACTGAATATTAGCTCATGTCTATATGTTACTATGCATGTTGATAATACATGTCAACTGAGCATATGAAGATCCATTTTAGTCAGTATTATGGAGAATCCACAAATTAAATAATTCAAAAGGAAATAAACAAAAATTAACTTGTTCCAAAATAGGTTTGAGATACGTCTCAGGAGTGGAAACTCCTTTCTCTCGGCTATCTCTTACCAATTTCACCTTTTTAGTAAAAAAAAAACACAAAAACGCAAAATATTTTTGTAATTTTTGAAAAAATTTCAATTTTTTTTGTATTTTTCGAAAAATTTTGGACTAAAAATAAAAACAACACACAACTAAAAAGAACATATTAATCAACTAATTACCTCACCCCAAACCTAAATGAGACATTGTCCCCAATGTCTTAAACAGTAGAAGAAGAGTTTAGAAGATAATACCTGGTTAGCTGAAATTCTACATGAAATTAAAGGTTAAGATCCAGATTAATCTGACGCCTCTTACCACGATCGTCCTCGGACCAATTTATCTTTGAAATGATAGGGTCAACTTGTGGTTCATAGGCTAAGAGTTGGTCAATTAGATCCGGAGCAGTTCTGGCAGTAAAGAGTTGTTCTTTCAAAGGTTTTGACACGAACCCATTTCTCCGGGCATCATCAAGAAACACACAAAGAAAATCATAAAATTCATCAACGTTAAACAGCCCAATTGGTTTCTGGTGTATGTTCAAGTTCGCCCAAGATAGAACTATAAACATTTCCTCCAATGTACCCAAGCCACCTGGCAAAGCAATAAAAGCATCAGTACAGTTAATCATTTCTACCAGTCATTCAGACATACCTGGCACGATCAATTCCTCTCCGTTTGATGATCCAATAAGATTTGCCTCTGCCAAAGGTTTTGGGATGATTCCCAAAACGTGACTGCCTCCCCCCTGTACAGCCTTTGAAACGATCCTCATTAGTCCAAGATTGTATCCGCCATATACTAAGTGCATATTCCTTGCAGCTAAGACTCGACCCAATTCATGTGCTGCTTCTACGTATTGTGGTTTGGTACCAACACTACTACCGCAAAACACACAGATGTTTTCAACTCGTCTTCTTGAAGTGGCTTCCATGTTTTACTCTGGATGTCTTCAAAAGTACAATGATGAGTTGAATTTATAACACCTGAAAAGGGTGAGTAAAATAATAGCACTAGTACCTGCCAAATGACAATTATTAGTTAAACAGTAAAATAAATCGTGATAGTCAAAAAGATCTGGATCCTGTCGGAAAAAAAATAAAAGAAAACAACAAAACAAATCACAATTATCAGGAAAAGACAAAGAGATATAATATGTACGAGAAAAGTAGTGGCTTGATTGACGTCTATGCGTCAGGGACAAGTTTCCCATCCAATTTTCTTATAAATTGGTAAACAAGGTATTTTTGAGTCAGATTCCCGAGACTTAACAGTTGTCTTTCTTTTTAAAATTGTGTATGTAATTTGCGAATGGCTATGTGAACATATCCACTGGGATGCGTCTCAAGAGTCAAAGATATATCATCTAAAGACTCCTTACTTAAGTCATCCCTAATGAATTTAATTTTATCTTCGCGATTATCAGACACCATTCCTAAATAACGACAACGAGTATTGCAAAACATACGAGCACATTTATAACAAACACACATTCTTTTGGCTCTTCTCTTTTTAGCATATGTGCTCCTTCCTAAACCAGGCAGTTGTGAACTAAAAGAGTCAAAAGACTCACCTGCCAATCGACCCGTGCTTCAATAATCCAACGAATGTCAGTAGGAATACCTTTGATCAACAGTAACCTCATCCGTTCCAAGCGAGCTTTGTAGACTTTTATCAGAGATTTTTGAGGGAGAGAAGGAAATTGCTTGCGAAGATTTGCGAGAACTTCTTCCATCGTGAAAGGACTTAATCTGAAAAAACTAAACACACCAAATTAAATCACACAAAATCACAATATATACACAAATTGCATGGGTTTCCTCCCTGCGAGTGCTAAGTTTAAAGTCGTCAGCTAGACTTTACTTCTCGATCGTTAGGCTGGATCTGAAAGTGTGACACTTTTTTTGTCGCTCAAATGATTCTCCCCAGTAGTGCTTAACACACTTGTTTTTAACCTTGAAAGTTTTGTTGGAGTCAGAATCATGTATCTCAACGGCTCTATCTGGTAAAATTTTGGTGATCACAAATGGACCTGACCACCGTGATTTTGGCTTCTATGGGAAGAATTTCACCCTTGATTTGTTTAACAGTACCTTCTGCCCTGGTTCCAGTTGTATGCGCACTAACTTCTCATCATATCTTTTGTTTGTCTTTTCTTTGTACAATTTGGCATCCTCAAAATGATGATTATGAAATTTCTCCAATTCATTGAGCTGGTGGATCTTTTTCTATTCTGTTGCTTGTAGTGTAAGAATTGGCTCCTTCAGTGCAAAAGATGCTTTATCTTTAGGCTCCACAGGCAATTGACATGTTTTAAGTTTGTCAGTAGAACTTTGCATTGCATTGGAGTTCTGAATGGTACTGTGTATCACATCAAGTCTGAAACATTCATCCTTTTCATCATCTGGGAAATTCATGGCCTTGAAAACATTGAATGTTACTTTTTGGTCCTGTACCCTATGGTTAATTCTCCTTTTTGTACATCAATAATGGTTCGACCTGTAGCCAAGAATGGTCTCCCGAGGATGATTGGCACGTCTGCGTCTTCCTCAATATCAAGGATAATAAAATCTGCTGGGAAAATGAATTTGTCAACCTTGACCAGCACATCCTCAACTACGCCTCTTGGAAATACGAGCGTTCTATCAGCAAGTTGTAGAAAGACTGAAGTGGGCATTGTTTCTCCAATCTGCAGTTTCCTGAAAATAGAAAAAGGCATCAAATTAACATTTGCACAAAAATCACATAAAGCCTTACCAAAGTTATGTTCTCCTATGACGCAAGGAATGGTGAAACTGCCAGGATCTTTCAACTTCGGGGGAAGTTTCCTCTGAATGATGGCGCTGCATTCTTCTGTTAATGCTACTGTCTCGTAATCTCCCAATCTTCGTTTTCTTGAAAGAATATATTTCATGAATTTTTCATAGCTGGGCATTTGTTCTAAGGCTTCTGCAAATGGAATATTGATGTGCAGCTTTTTGAACACCTCCAGGAAACGAGCAAACTGCTTGTCCAGTTTGTTTTTCTGAAGACGCTGAGGAAAATGTGGAGGTGGAGTGGTCTGTTCTTTTTCCTTTGCTTTTTTTTCCTCCGTCTGTTGCCCTGTTTCTTTTGGAACTTCCTTTGCAGTTGTTTTGGCTCTAACATCTTTGTGGATTTCAGTACCGCTTTTTAACATGATGGCATGACACTGCTCCTTCCATATGTTCCTTGGATTTGGTTCTTGTTGCTGGGAAGATTTCCTGGCGGTCTGTAACTCTGAGCATTGGCCAGTTGCCTGATTTGATTCTCCAGTGCTTTGATGGAAGCAGATTGGCTCTGAAACATAGCATCATACCTTTTTAACTGAGTCAGCACTTCAGTTATTCCTGGTTCATTTACCTACTCATGGCCTTTTTTCTGTTGCTGGAATCCAGGTGGTGGATAGTTCTGTTGCCCTGAATTGTTCCTCCATGAAAAATTGAGATGATTCCTCCACCCTGGGTTGTAAGTGTTGGAATATGGATTGTTCCCCTGTCTGTTGAAATTGTTGACAAAATTCACCGTCCCTTCAAGTTGGTTCGACTCTGGTGCTCCTCCATATGGTGAACTTGTGGATCCAGTGGTAAGAGTTTCCATAAATTTGCATATCTGATCCAGCTTGGCGTTGACTGCTGTATTGGCTCCACTTTCATAAATTCCTGCAATTCTTTGGATCATGCTCCTTTCTGTTGGCCACAAGGAATTGTTGTTGGCCATTTCTTCGATTAGGTCCCAGGCTTGATCTTCTCATTTTGCCATTAAAGCTCCTCCAGCAGCAGCATCGATTGTGGTTCTCATTATTCCAGAAAGTCCATTATAGAATGTTTGGACTTGAAGCCATTTTGGAATCTCATGGTGAGGACATTTCCGAAGCAAATCTTTGTACATTTCCCAAGCTTCGTAGAGAGTTTATGAGTCTTGTTGCACAAAGGATGTGATGACATTCCTCAGCTTTCCAGTTTTGGCTGGTGGAAAGTACTTTGCAAGAAATTTGGTGGCTAAAGTGTTCCAAGTTGTGATGGAACCTGCAGGTAGTGAATGTAGCCAAGCTTTAGCTCTGTCCTTCAAGGAGTATGGGAAAACTCGCAGTCACATTGCTTCTTCAGCTTCTCGGTTGTAATTGAAAGTGCCGCAAACTTCCAGGAAGTTGCTGATGTGGGCATTAGGATCTTTAGTTGCATTCCCCCCAAACTGAACTGACCGCTGAATCATCTGAATGCATGTTTTGATGTCACCCGTATTTACTGGTAAATGAGGAAGTACAATACAAGAAATGAGTCTATCAACCACCGGAATGGTTCTATCTCGAATGAGAATGGTGGTGGTGCAACGTTCAAAGGTTCAGGTTCCATGTTGACTAAAGCTTCTTGGCCTTCTCGCCGTTCCCTTCTCAACTGTCTGATAGTTCTTTCAATTTCCGGGTTAAGTGGTCGAAGTTCAAAGCTTCTAGTTCATCTCATGAAGTTTCTGAGAACCTGAAACACAAGAAAACAAAAACAATAATTAAAAAGAAAATTAGATACAAGTAAAGGTATCTAACCTTAAAACTAATAGTGAAAGATAATAAGTCCCCGGCAACCAAAAAATTGACCGGCTTAAACACACGCGTATAACGTAAGCGCACGTATCGTTCAAGTAGTATAAAAAGTATCGATCCCACGAGGACTTAACACCTAAGCTATTAATTTTATGAGGTCAAATTACTACTAGTATCTAACAGGTTGTTTGATTAATTTGAAATGGTGACGATTCTAAATTTAAAAACAAGTAAATAAAATTGTCGAAAGTAGGTTTTAGAAAATTCAATATTAAAACTATCTAGGGTTGTGATTTCTTCCATATCATTTTAAAAATGAAGTGGTTATCTTTAAGTTGGGTAATATATTGATTGATTTATTAACCTGGAATACTAAATTATGTAAAAGCCTCTTCTGATGGTGAATTACAAATACCCAATATAACCTAATTGAACCATATGTCTATGTCAACCAAATTACCTGGATTCATTAAGATTAAGTTCCAATTTGGCTACCCCCGCCGACATGTATATTCATATCCTGTAAGGAAATCTATTAAAGGGTTATCTATCCTCAAGGAAGATCGTGGGCTATTGAGTCTAAGGTCTTAAACTTAAAATCCCTATGTCTAGTTCATTTTAAGTTTACCTTGTCAATTTTATTAGTGGCCAGTTAATAAAAAGCATTAAGATTAAGACTCAATAAATAAATCTTTATATTACCCAAACTAAAATCTAACCCCTTATAAACCGGTGATATTAGAATTTATCACAACCCTAGATAACTAACTTAGTTATGACACATAGCTAGAGTTGACAAAATTGTTGAAATTGTTGACAAAATTCACCGTCTCTTCAAGTTGGTTCGACTCTGGTGCTCCTCCATATGGTGAACTTGTGGATCCAGTGGTAAGAGTTTCCATAAATTTGCATATCTGATCCAGCTTGGCGTTGACTGCTGTATTGGCTCCACTTTCATAAATTCATGCAATTCTATGGATGCTCCTTTCTGTTGGCCACAAGGAATTGTTGTTGGCCATTTCTTCGATTAGGTCCCAGGCTTGATCTTCTCCTTTTGCCATTAAAGCTCCTCCAGTAGCAGCATCGATTGTGGTTCTCATTATTCCAGAAAGTCCATTATAGAATGTTTGGACTTGAAGCCATTTTGGAATCTCAGGGTGAGGACATTTCCGAAACAAATCTTTGTACCTTTCCCAAGCTTCGTAGAGAGTTTATGAGTCTTGTTGCACAAATGATGTGATGTCATTCCTCAGCTTTCCAGTTCTGGCTGGTGGAAAGTACTTTGCAAGAAATTTTGTGGTTAAAGTGTTCCAAGTTGTGATGGAACCTGCTGGTAGTGAATGTAGCCAAGCTTTAGCTCTGTCCTTCAAGGAGTATGGGAAAACTCGCAATCACATTGCTTCTTCAGCTTCTCGGTTGTAATTGAAAGTGCCACAAACTTCCAGGAAGTTGCTGATGTGGGCATTAGGATCTTCAGTTGCATTCCCCCCAAACTGAATTGACCGTTGAATCATCTGAATGCATGTTTTGATGTCACCCGCATTTACTGGTAAAGAAGGAAGTACAATACAAGAAATGAGTCTGTCAACCACCGGAATGGTTCTGTCTCGAATGGGAATTGGTGGTGCAACGTTCAAAGGTTCAGGTTCCATGTTGACTAAAGCTTCTTGGCCTTCTCGCCGTTCCCTTCTCAACTGTCTGATGGTTCTTTCAATTTCCGGGTCAAGTGGTCGAAGTTCAAAGCTTCTAGTTCGTCTCATGAAGTTTCTGAGAACCTGAAACACAAGAAAACAAAAACAATAATTAAAAATAAAATTAAATACAAGTAAAGGTATCTAACCTTAAAACTAATAGTGAAAGATAAATAAGTCCCCGGCAACGGCGCCAAAACCTTGACCGGCTTAAACACACGCGTATAACGCAATCGCACGTATCGTTCAAGTAGTATAAAAAGTATCGATCCCACGAGGACTTAACACCTAAGCTATTAATTTTATGAGGTCAAATTATTACTAGTATCTAACAGTTGTTTGATTAATTTGAAATGGTGACGATTCTAAATTTAAAAACAAGTAAATAAAATTGTCGAAAGTAGGTTTTAGAAAATTCAATATTAAAACTATCTAGGGTTGTGATTTCTTCAATATCATTTTTAAAATGAAGTGATTATCTTTAAGTTGGGTAATATATTGATTTATTAACCTGGAATACTAAATTATGTAAAAGCCTCTTCTGATGGTGAATTACAAATACCCAGTATAACCTAATTGAACCATATTCTATGTCAACCAAATTACCTAGATTCATTAAGAGAAGTTCCAATTTGGCTACCCCCGCCGACATGTATATTCCTATCATGTAAGGAAATATGTTAAAGGGTTATCTATCCTCAAGAAAGATCGTGGGCTATTGAGTCTAAGGTCTTAAACTTAAAATCCATATGTCTAGTTCATTTTAAGTTTACCTTGTCAATTTTATTAGTGGCCAGTTAATAAAAAGCATTAAGATTAAGACTCAATAAATAAATCTTTAAATTACCCAAACTAAAATCTAACCCCTTATAAACCGGTGATATTAGAATTTATCACAACCCTAGATAACTAACTTAGTTACGACACATAGCTAGAGTTGGTAAAAACTTAAAAGACATAAAGTAAAAATGCTGAAAAGTAATTGCGGTAAAGTAAAATAAAATGCTAAGGTAAAAGGAATTATTTTTACTACTACTAATTTAGATATCTCCCATAATATAATATATAAACTTGTGATAACATTACCAACCAGCCATATAGGCGGTAACCTGATTAAGTCAAATTAAGTCCAACCAGCCATTAAGGCGGTAATATTTGTCCATAATCCAGCCATAAAGGCGGAACCAAAATTAACCTGCCATATAGGCGGAACCAAAATTTAATTACCAACCGACCAATCTGGCGGTATCCTTGATTAGTCAGGTTTAAACCAGATTAAAATGAATTACCAACCGACCAATCTGGCGGTATCCTTTTTAAGTCAAATTTTAAATAGTGAATATATTATATTTAAAGGAGATTAATCTAAATAGAAATAGTAAAAGAATTACTTTTCACCCTAGCAGGGGGAAGTTACCTCCTCATGATGAATAGTAAAAACTGTAAAAATAAAGAAAGAAAATTACTATTAGTACAAAACGTAATAAAATTTAATTACAAAACTGAAATTAAAAGAAACTAGAGAGAAGACTCCCTATTTACATCAAAGAAATGAGAGAGAATGGTACATCTAAAACTGAAACATCGAGCTGAATTTATAGGCCTCGGTAGGCTCTGGGCGTCGCGACGCCAAGGCCTTTGGCGTCGCGACGCCAGCTTCTTTTGACGTGGCTTGACGAGGGCTTGACACGTGGTGATTCTGGATAAGGAGATAAGGTGACACGTGGTAAGGCGGCTGAGAGCTCAATTATTATGCTGACGTGGCATGACGTGGCGGTGATGTGGCGACAGCGACTGTCGGCACCATAGGATTGCGACACGTGGCATGGCGTGATTGGCTGATGATGACGTGGCGATGAGGTGGCACGTTGACTCGGTCAACTGGTGATGTGGATGATGATGTGTCGGTGACGTGGAGTGACACATGGCACACGTGGCAATGGTGATTGTCGGCATCGTAGGATGATGACACGTGGCACGACGCATGTTAGCAAATCAGATGTGATAGTGACACGTGGCACGTCGCACGTTAGCAAAGTCAAACTTCTCAAATTCTGACCCGTTGACCCGGCGCACGTTAGCAGCTCTGGTGCATGTTAGGCGTCGCGACGCGCCCAAATTATCAAAATGCCATTTTTGCCAATTTTCACTATTTTGTTCCAAATCACCTCCAGAATGTCCTGAAACTTTATTTATCTACAAAATAACACAAAACACATCAAAATATTCACAAAACTCAAGAAACTATACAAAATATTAAGTTAAATGAGTGGGAAATAGTGATAGATTTATCACTCATCATTAGGGTTGGTGCTCCAAGTGCCAATCCGGATCGTATTTATATCTGATTCATAAATACGAGCAATTATATTTTCCATAATATTACTAATTTAACGGTAGTACCCTTATCTTTTATACGCTTATTCGATCTGATTACGATTAGATCGAAATTGAATCTGGTTCAGTGATACATGTATATTATACAAAGACCCTAGGATTTACAGTATAGTGCGCAGTTACAATGTAGTTTGTAATTGACATTGGGAAGCGCACTATTAGTTGTATATCCTTAAATAAAGTTCCTGGTCAAGATTTGCTAACACGGATCGGTTAGTAAAATCCGCTGAGACCAGTACATGTCGTATATCGTGACTTGGTCCGATGGTTTATCCTAGTGAACCATAAGTCTCGGGAGACTCGTATAGACATGTAGGTGTTTATTTGATAAGACATTGAATGACTCACTGAAGGTTTCCTAATAGATGGTACACTAACGTCAATAAGAACCTTCTCGAGTTAAGCGAGCATAGTGGTTCTTCGAGTTGAGATACCACTGTGGATATATGAGCTATCCTCCACACTTTGATGGCAGTCACGTCAACGATCTAGTCATGATCAGACCTCCGCATATTCGTTGGGTGTGGACTGATGCTCATGATATCCTATGAGTATCAAGATAGGATCCGCCAGTCCTGTGTACAGGGCATAAGCATCCAGCACGTGTTTATGATCTAGTAAATCCATGGTCATGGTATAACTTCGGAAATCAGTTCTGAGTGTTATTTAGAGATCGTAAATTGAAAGTCGACTGTATTATACCGAAAAGATTTGACGTTTCTATCTATATTCCAGGTATAATACGGATGGCCTATGACGGAGGGATTATACGTATACTATGACCTCGGCTTGGATAGTTTAGCGAGATTATCAGTGGTCATCATAATCCATGAATGGGTGGATTATGGACACGAAATTGGATTTCGTGACGGATAAACCTAAACTTAGAGAGTCCCACAATATGAAGTGTACTCGTTGAGCACTTGGGCAACACGATATGAATAATACAGATTATTCATAATACTTCATCGGATTAAATGAGTTAATCCGGATCGTTTAATCGGTTAAATGATAACACATGCATTAGGGATTTTGTCCGTTAATAATTATTGTGTATTTATATTTGATACATAATATGATTAGATACACATTAATTATTCGTCAAATGAGCACATGCCATAAATATATGTGTTTATTATTTAATGTAAATAAAAATACATGTATGGTTGTTTCTAATTATTTATTTATTTAATTGTTAAAATGATTAAATAATTGAAAAGTTTAAAATATCTTATCTTTTTGTCATAATTAGTATGACAAATGGTGACATATATTTTGGACAATTGGCATGATTTAAGTCAAACTTTGTTTGTCCAATTTTGATTGGCAAATAATGAAGTTTGATTTGATTTGTTTTGAATTTAATTTTATTAAATTTACAAAGGACAAAAATGCCCTCAACCATCCCATTTTCGGCCAACAATAAAAGGAAAGAGAAATTTGTTTTCCTTTGTCTTCTTCATCAAGCTCACTGCCGAAAAACCCTCTTAAAATGGGTCTCAAAATTGTTTTGGAATTCCATGAAGATTTGAAGAAAAAATCAAGAAAAAGTTTGGGTTTTTTCAAGTTATTAAAAGGTAATCCATTAAACCCTAAGCTTAGTGATGAGTGATATTTATATCACTATTTTACACTCATTTAACCAAATATTTTGTATAGTTTCTTGAGTTTTGTGAATGTTTTGATGTGTTTTGTGTTATTTTGTAGACAAATAAAGTTTCAGGACATTCTGGAGGTGATTTGGGGCAAAACAGGAAAAATTGGCGAAAAAGGGCAAAATCGTCATTTCAGCGTCGCGACGCTGAAGCCTTGCGCGTCGCGACGCCTAGAATGCGCCGGAATTGCTAACATGCGCCGAGGACACGTGGACCAATCCGAAAGTTTGCTAAAGTGCGCCGCTTGCTAAAATGCGCCGATCATACTATCTTGCGCCTGCCACGTGTCGCCATCACAACGGAGATGCTAAAATACGCCTCTGCCACGTGTCGAGATCTCACGATGCCGACAATCGCCCTCCAACACGTCAGCGTGACGTCATCAATGACGTCATGAACAGTGCCACATCATCGATGACGTCAGCTTCATAATTGAGTTCCAGCCGCCATTACACGTGTCGACCTTATCCTCTTATCCGGATCGCTACGTGTCAAGCTGTCATCGTGCCACGTCGATAAATCCAGCGTCGCGACGCTGCGAAAAAGGGCAAAATCATCATTTCAGCGTCGCGACGCTGAAGCCTTGCGCGTCGCGACGCCTAGAATGCGCCGGAATTGCTAACATGCGCCGAGGGTGTACCAATCCGAAAGTTTGCTAAAGTGCGCCGCTTGCTAAAATGCGCCGATCATACTATCTTGCGCCTGCCACGTGTTGCCATCACAACGGAGATGCTAAAATGCACCTCTGCCACGTGTCGAGATCTCACGATGCCGACAATCGCCCTCCAACACGTCAGCGTGACGTCATCAATGACGTCATGAACAGTGCCACGTCATCGATGACGTCAGCTTCATAATTGAGTTCCAGCCGCCATTACACGTGTCGACCTTATCCTCTTATCCGGATCGCTACGTGTCAAGCTGTCATCGTGCCACGTCGATAAATCCAGCGTCGCGACGCTGAGGTCCTTGGCGTCGCGGCGCTCGAACAGTGAAATTTTTGTCTATAAATACTGCGCGAATTTCAGAATTATGTGTGCCTTTCTCTCTCTAAAAATATTTTATTTTTATTTTTTTATAATAAAATTAAAATATTTTTAGAGAGAGAAACTCTCTCTTCATCAAAGAGATATAAATATCACTCATCACTTAGAAATTAGATTTCTTGTTTCTTGATGATAAAGAATGGTTCTAGGGTTTCTTAAAATCTGAAAAAATTGGGGCTTTGTGGTTTGGTGGATGGATTGGATGTTTGTTAGCATGTGTGAAGTGAAATTGGTGAATATTATTGTAATATTATGTCAATTTATTCTATTGTTGAATTGTTTCCATTCTAGAGTTGTTGATCCACTCTTAGATAGCCTAGAATTTTTCTAGAGTTATTCATTTGTGGTGGAACTCAATTGGTGTAGAGATTAATTGATTTAGTCTTGAAAATTTTGGATTAAAAGCATGAAAAATTGACCAATTCGTTTTCTGTTTTGACCAGGAAATAAATCTGATTTTGTGATGAAATTGTTGTCTTTAGAATGTTTTGGATGTGTTTTAGGAGTTGGCATAATTGCCGGAAAGTGTTTCTGAGTTGAAATAAACGAAAACGGCCAAAAACGGCGTTATCGGGTGGATTTTGAGCCAACCGGGTGACAGCTATCCAAAGAGTGAATTTGTCACTGTTCGGGCAGACCATGAACTGCCCTGATACTATTGGAGCTGACCTGGGTAGTTTCCATAAGTGTCGGGTAGTCGGTTCGCTCAAAAACACGTTTTGCGTCATTTTACGGAAAATCGATTTTCGTAAAAGTTTCGTGAAGTTTCAACATTATTTATGTCAATATTTGATATTAAATAAATAGGTTTAGGAGAAATATAAATAAATTATTCATATTAGAAATTGAATAATTTATTCGGTATTTTGAAAAAGATTTAAAATACGATTTCGCCCGACCCGCGCTTCCGCTGCGCCCCATCGCCCAAAATCCCAACAGATTCTGGAGGGTTATATTGGAGCTTCGAATGGCTTGACTCTCTTCTTTTAAGGCGTGTAATCGTTCTTGGAGTATGGCCAGTTGCGTGGTCATAGGATCTGGTGTCTGCTCACTGCTAGAAGCTATGGTTGGCTGTGTTTTAGGAACCGTAGATTGTGAGATCTTTGCCTGCTATGAATCGCTGAGGCCCCACGGTGGGCGCCAAATTGTGGATGCTGATTTTCGCCCGAGGTCCACAATCGAGAATTTTATAGTATGGGGGCACTAGCGAACCTGCAAAACAAAGGTAGAATGAGCGGGGAGTACTTGTGGATGCTGGTTTTCGCCCGAGGACCACAATCGAGAATTTTGTAGTATGGGGGCACTAGCGAACCTGTAAAACAAATGTAGAATGAGTGGGGCGTACTGCCCACTGGTGTGGTGGGTGCTGTAGGCACTCCGACGCTCAAGTCAGTAGTGAAGACGAGCTGTAAATAATGGAAGAGCAAGGCTTGATGTTACCTTGAATTTTGTTGACTGTCGTGAGGGTTGTGGCCGGTGTTTAGAGAGTAAGAAGCTTAGAGAGCTCAAGTTTGAGAGTTAAGACCTCCATAGAACAGTGAATCATCTCTTCCTTTTATATACCTTTTCAAGGTCAGTTTTATTTCCTCCATTAATTGCTCGTCAGTTGGGTGTCTAAAACGGCTAACTACGTGGGGGAGTTACTAACCTTGATTTATGCGTTTTAGGTTTGGGTAACTGATAAGTCAATGGTTTGCTTGGTATGTCTCTCTTTGTGCGTGGGCCTGAGAAGGTAATTAAGTCATTGGCCCAAGTCTATTCTGGGTACTGTTTGGAGGGATTGAGCTATTACTGATATAGGGCCTGAAGCGAAAAGTCAAAAATGTTATTGGCCCAAATTTGGCCCTTACAATGGCATAAAAGTCCGAGCTCGGATTGGGCTTGGCCAAAAAAGGGGCACAGGTAATAGTTAATATATATATATATATATATTTATTCTAAATATATACATTTATAATTAAAATTTAAGATAATGATGGAGCCATATATAAGTGAGCAGGAAAAATATTATTAAATGTCTTATAAATTAATAAAAAAAAATATTGATTTGTTAATAAGACAATTTTATTTTTTCATTAAAATGAAGAGTATACCTATCATTTTTCTATGAAAATTAAATTTTATCTTCACTAAATCAATATTTTATTTACGCTCCATCAAGTTACACAAAGTAGTCCTCAATGGACGTGGCTTGGTAGTATAGGGTTCATGATTTCACATTAAGGTTATGAGTTCGAATTCAGGGGTGCGTTTCTTGTAAGAGTCTGTGACATATGTGAATTTTACATGCTCCGCTTAAGTTCGGAACAGATGATTTGATAGTGAAATTTCCGATAATTTAAAAAAAAATGTTACACAAAGTAACTGTTGAAAAAGGAAGCACAACAGGCTTAAATTACCCAAATGCAATGCTCTTGAAACATATTAGAAAACAAATGGAACCAGTAACCAGTCCCTGCTGCTTTAATTAAAGCATATACATTATATCTGCCACTTATTACAAAAACCTGAGAGAAATTTATTTAATAACAATAATTCACATTTAATGATTTGACAGGAATATTTAGATTGCAATATAAATGCCCAAATATATAGCTCTCTTTCAACATCATCTGAATACGACCCAACACGGCATCATCAAACACAAATTCCATACCTAACACTAGCTACTGTATCATCTTAGCCTGTAATTTTTATGCCCATTTGACTACTTAAGTATAGTTCAATCTTCAAGCTACATAAATGTACAAATGCTGTGTACAAACAGAAAAAAACAAGAAATACATAAATACTCTTCCAGGGTTATAATGGTGTTGAAACAAATTAATCCCAAAGAAGAGACCAAATTTGGCAGAAAAAAGGTAAAGGCACAGAAGAAATGAGCAAGAGGAAAAATGTAAAAGGAGGAATGAGGCCAAGGGGAAAAGGACCAATGTAATAAAGGGATTAATACTTGAGTAAGAATAAGGACACAAAGGAATAGTGTAGGACACCAAGAGGAGTACAAAGTCGAAGCATGAGCTATAAAAGTTTTTTTGATATCATATATCTATAATTTATTTATATTTCACCTAAATATATTATTCGATACCAAATAATGACATAATTAATAATGAAAATTATTCGAAATTTTTACGAAACCGTTTTTCCGTAAAATGACATAAAACACGTTTTCGACTGAACCGATCAATCAATACCATATAGGGCTGCCTAGGTCAGCCCCAATAGTATTTGGGCAGTTCATGGGCCGCCCAAACAGTGGTCAATTCACTGTTTGGGCAGCCGTTACTCGATAAGCCTAAAACTCACCCGGTAAAGTCATTTTTCACCGTTTTCGCGTATTTTCACTCCGAAATAATTTTCAGAAATTATCCTAACACTTAATATACATCCAAAACATCCAAATATTATATTTTTCATCACCAAAATACCAGATTTTTCATATCTAATCTGGTTATGAAAACAATCAATTTTTCATGCTTAAATCCAATTTTATCAGGATTAATCTAATTAAACTAACATATATTCAAAGTCACCACAAAATAAGAACCCTAGAATAATTCTAGATATAATAAGAGAGGTCATTACACTCTAAAATTGTAACTAAGTTGTCTAATAATAAATTGTACCCAAATTACCTTAATCTAGTTCAAAATTTACTTACACATGCATCTAGCCACTTAAACCATCATCCAGATTTAAAAAGGCCCGAATTTATAGACTAAAAGAAACCCTAAACAATTCTAGAAAATCAAGAACAAGAAAATAAAGTTTCTACCTAAAGGAAATAAAGATTACCTCACCAATCATAAAAAATCCTTAAGTTATTTCTTGATTTAATTACTTTATTTCTTGTCTCTCTCAAGAACTTTTGAAGCTCTCTAAAATGGTGATATATTTGGCCAACTACCTAGAAAGAAAGAGAAAATAATTTTTCTCCTTTTAAAAAATAAAAATGGCGTGACTTATGGGGTTAAAATAGTAATTGAATAATTCAAAATTAATCATATTAAAAGGCTTGGCAAAAAGAGTGACAAATGGAAAATATTAAACCATATATTACTATTAATATATAGATTAAATAAAAGTCATACTTTTACACATATGTAAGTAATAATAACAGTAATAATTCAATTCATTAATTGAATTAATCATTACTAATTTTAGAAGTGTCAAACTACCATTTGCCAATTAATGTATATCTAATCTAATTATGTATCAAATACAAATACACATTAAAAATAACCAAAATACCCATAGCATGTGTATTTTCGTTTACAGATTAAACTATTCGAATTAACTCGTTTAATCCGATAAAATATATGGTATTATTCATAACGCGTTGTCCAAGTGCTCAACGAGTACACTTCATATTATGGGATTCTCTAAGTTCAAGTTTATCCGTCACGGAATCCAATTCTGTGTCCATAATTCATCAACTCGTAAATTATGATAACCACGAATAATCTCGCTGAACTATACAAGTCGAAGTCATCACATGCGTATAATCCATTTGTCATATGCTATCCATATTATACCGGGGGATATAGATGGGAATGTCAAATCCCTAAGGTATAATATAGTCGACTTATGAATTTACGATCTCTAACTAACACTCAGAACTCGCTTCCGCAGTGTACCACGATCATGGATTTAACATATCGCAAACATGTGCATGATACATATGCCATGTACACAAGACTGACTGATTCTATCTTGATACACACCGGATATCATGAGTATCAGTCCACACCCAACGAATAGATGGAGGTTCGACCTAAATAGGTCTGTGACGTGACAATCATCAAAGTGTGGAGAATAATTTATATATTTACTGTGATATCTCAAGTCAAATGACCATGATGCTACTCGACTCAAGAATATTCCTATTGACGTTGGTGTATCATCTATTAGAAAATCTTCGGTGAGTCGTTCAGTGTTTATCCAATAAATACCTATATGTCTATACGAGTCTCTAAAGACTTATTGTTCACTGGGATAAATCATCAGACTAAGTCTCGATATCCGACATGTACTGGTCTTAGCGGATTTTACTAACCGACCTGTGTCAGTAAATCTTGACCAGGAACTTTATTTGAGAATATACAACTTATAGTGACGCTTCCCAATGTTAATTACAACATACGTTGTAACTGCGCACTACGTTGTAAATCATCGGGTCTTTGTCTAATATATACATATCACTAAATTGGATTTAGTTTCAATATAATCGATATTAGATCGAATACGTATATAAAAGATAACAGGTGTGGCCATAAATAAGTAATATTATAGAAAATGAATTGTTCGTATTCATGAATCGGACATAAATATAATCCGGGGTTTGCGTTCCGAGCACCAACCCTAACAGTTACTGTTATTTGCACTTAGGTGCCATGTTTTTTTTTTTTTTTTTATTTCAGGAATAGATAGACAGACCAAAACAAAATCAGCTTTCTTTTTATTCTCTTTCCGAGACTATGGTTGTTCGCGGGACGGTTTGGGTCGGTTTTTTTATTTTACACTTCAAACTGCGCGGGTTGTCAGTTTGTGAAATTAGAAACCAAAATCGCAAATTTGATGAGGAAAATTGCAGCGGTTCGGGTCGACGGTTTGGATTAGAAATTTTTTAGAGAAAATTTTGTGTATTTTCACATGATAATTGAAGAGAAAAAAATACCTAATTTTCATTTATATATTACATATTATAATATGATCATTAAATATATTAAATTCCATGGTTAAAGAAGATGAAAAATATAAAATAATGTTTAATTTGAACACGAGTCAGTTCAAAATTTACGGTTTGGGCGGTTCGGGTCGCTGTTAGAGTCAAAACTGCCTACTGACCCAAAATTGATGGTACGGTTCAGGCTGACCCGAAATCATTTTCAATATTTTTCCAAACCGCATGATTCAGTTCGGGTTGATGCGATTCGGATCGTGTTACGGTTTGAACCGAAACCGTGAACACCCCTATGAGACAATGAACAGTAGAGTTCAAACTTCAATCCGATGAAAAGGAAGTGTGGTTGTTTCCCATCACTTGGTTACTTGTTAGTCAAACATCTCTCTTTGTATTTTGTCGGTCATTTCTATTTTAAATCCTTTCTTAAATTCTACTTATACTGAGAATTTATCTATACTATAAGAAAATTAGAGATTATTGATCGAATATTCCGAAAATCGACCGAATGTCATCGATCTGATTTAACTCATCGGTGATAAATTAAGATATTTATAAAACATGTACATCAGTTCAAATTGTATATATAATAAGATTTTGTGGAATGAACGTATAATGGTATCTTTTACTGTGCTCCAGAAATCTATTATTTTGTATGTGTGCTTTAATAGCTGAACAATGTACCAGAAATGAATTTGAATCTCTCTCTCCCTTTCAAAATTTATTTGAATGAGCCGATTGATTGTATTGGGGACCCTGGATTTGGTCAGAAATAATCGAAAGGGGACAGCGATTTGGCTGTACCCTGGAACGGTAATAAATAAAATAAATCACTAACCATTTAATTGTTGCCTTGTCTATTCAGATCTTACTTGGAAATGTCATTTCCTGAGTATTTTTGGTCGTACCCACTTTATTAAATAAACAAATCAAGGACAATAATTCGAAATCTTCTTTCT
>SKCR01027019.1:0-19190 GCA_019454045.1 Zanthoxylum bungeanum | reverse complement strand
CATTGCTACTGGTGAAAAGTTTCATCGTAGTCGACACCAGGTCGCTGCGTGTAACCTTTTACTACCAGGTGGGCCTTGTAAGTTTCAACCTTACCGTCAGGCCCGCGCTTCCTCTTGTAAACCCATTTACAACCGATAGGAACAATTCCTTCGGGAAGCGGAACCAAGTCCCAAACTTGATTCTCATGTATTGATTCTAACTCGGATTTCATGGCACTTTGCCATTTCACGGAGTAGATGTCCAACATCGATTCTATATAGGTGAAAGGATCAATCTCTTCTACTAAGAGAACATCTATACTCTTTTCTTGTATCAAATACAAGCGTTCAGGAGGTCTAGATACCCTTTCTGACCTACGAAGTGTGTGTGTTGAAGGTCCTTCATCTACTTGAACTTCAGGTTCCTTCGTTGGTTCGTTGTTTTTCAGGTTGGACTTCATCAAGTTCAACCTGTCTATGATTACCACCTTCTGACAAAAATTCTACATCTAGAAATTTTGCGAAGCGAGCTATGAACATATTTTGATGCTCGGTATCATAGAACAAATATCCCCTCATATTCGAAGGATATCCGAAAAACCTAAACTTTTGCCCTCGAGGCGAAAGCTTATCTTGGTGAGTCACCCTGACATAGGCAGGACAACCCCAAACCTTAATGTAGCTAAGATTTGGTCTCCTACCGAACCATATCTCATACGAAGTCGTAGCAACAGCTTTTGAAGGAATATTATTCAAAAGATGTGCAACTGTTAAAATAGAGTAGCCCCATAAATAATATGGCAAATCTGTGAAACTCAACATCGATCAGACCATATCCAATAAAGTCTGATTTCTCCTCTCAGACACTCTATTGTGCTGTGGAGTACCTGGAGGAGTATATTGAGCGAGAATCCCATTCTCCTTCATATAATCCATGAACTCACTGCTTATATATTCGCCGCCTCGATCGGATCGAAGACATTAAATATATTGACCAGTTTGTTTTTCTACTTCATTTCGGAACTCTTTAAACTTTTCAAAGGTTTCCGATTTATGTCGCATCAAATAGACATAACCGTACCATGACAGATCATCGGTAAAGGTAATGATGTACGAATAACCACTGTGAGCAGTCTGACTTAGTGGACCACATACATCAGAATGTACGAGTTCCGGTAAGTTAGTGGCGCGGTGTCCAACACCAGAAAGTAGGGCTTTCGTCATCTTACCCTGAATACACGATTCACAAGTTGGATAGGATTCAATGGTGAGATCTGGTATCAAACCATTCCTAACCAATTGGGTAAGGCGTTTAACGCATATATGATTTAGTCGCATATGCTAAAGTTCAGTATTATTAATTACAGGTAAACTACGTTTATTAATACCAGTGTTTAAAATATATTTTGAAGTTTGCAATGTATAATGACCTTGCTTATTTGGACAACAAAGGATCTAAATATTACATTTATCATACAAATATAAAAAACTGTTCTTAATATTAATACGAAAGCCTTATGTATCCAATACAAAAAGTGATATAATATTAGCTACACATCATGGTACAAAATAACAATCATTTAATAAAAGTGTCCCTTTCAGCAAATGGATCTCGCATACTCCCATTGCAACTACATCCAGTGAGTCTCCACTCCCGAACCACAACTGCATCTCTCCAGGCTTCAGTTTCTTACTTTCCTTCATCACCTGCAACGAATTGCAAATGTGAATGGGACAAGCAGAATCTAAAATCCAGGTGGATGTAACGGCTTCACAAGCCAAAGATATATCAATAACTGGAAAAATAAATGTACATGATGTCGATGCTCTATCCCTCCTCAGCTGGGCAATGTAGTCAGGACAGTTCCTTTTCCAGTGCCCAACTTTGCTGCAGTGATGGCATTTGTCTTCAGAAGCCCTATTGGGCTTTGCTATCTTTGCCAGTGGTTGAGGACCAAAACCCTTCTTCTTCTTCTTCCTTTTCTTCTTCTTTCCCTTTGACCAAGTCTGGGAAGAAACAGATAGAGAAGTAGGTCTCGGAGGGCGAGTCGGTACTCCATTCTTGAGGTATTCTTTTGCCGTAAACAACATCCTATGCAGCTCTTGGTAGGTACATACAATCCCGTTCATGTTGAAGTACATCACAAACTGGCGATAAGAAGCTGAGAGAGAACCAAGAATGACACTTCTACCGAGAATGTCATTCATAATGAGATTATGTTGCCTCAATTGATCGATCAAATCGATCATCTGAAGAACATGTGGGCTAACAGCTTGCCCCTCATCCAACTGCGCATGGAACAATTCCATTGCGACCTTATGAACAATAACTTGTTCATGGTTCTCAAACGATTGTCTTAATCGAGTCATCATACTATACGCATCTGACATGCCATAGTATTGTTTCTTGAGCCCCGGTGAAAACGAACTTAAGATGTATGATTTAACTTTTAAATCATCATCATTCCAAGTAGGGGTGTGCATTAATCGGTTTTAACCGATTAACCGAACCGTTTCGACCCATTTTTTATTACGGTTCAGTTAATTCGGTTAAATTGGTTATTGCGGTTAAAATTTTTAACTTTTTCGGTTATTCATTTCTGTTACGGTTATGAGATTCGTATAACCGAACCGACCAATTAACCGAAATTAATATATATATATATATATATATTAGCGTGTGCGAATCATTTAATTTTTTAGAGTTAAGATAGTCTGCTTGTAAGCTCTCAATTGGTTGTAGTTATATTGATTTGATAATACTACCCGAAAATAAAATTGATAAAATTCAAATGACAAACTGCATTAACAGCTTGATTTTGACTCTTTTAATTTCTCTCAAGAATTTAAAGGTAAAAATACATAAAATTTCAAATGTGTAGATTTTGCATCGTGGTGGATTCGTGACCATTAAAATTTCTAACATGACAGGGTTGGAAGGAAATTTGAGGCCGTGACAATCATCGAGGGTTTAAAAAATATTTCTCTCGCATGTAATTAAACATAGATATATTTAATCAAATGTTAGTTAGAATCGGTATTTTTAGAATCAGATATGTGATCGAATTAGTGATCCAAAAAATTTAATGTGTCAGTGGTTCGACCGGTTGAAACGTTCCAAAAAAATCGGTAGAACCGACCTACATCATATATAATTTTACTAATTAAAAATTATAAAAAATATTAAATTTTAATTTATTGGATTGGTTAATAACCGAATTAACCATAACCGACCGAAATATAATGGTTCATTGGTTAATGGTTATGTGTCATAAATTGGTTAAATCGGTCACACTTTTATTTAACTGAAAATTTCGGTTACGGTTAAAAAATCAAATGATTAACCGACCGAACCGACCGATGCATACCCCTACTTCCAAGCTTGGAAGACTTCTCGTTCTTTCGGTGTAGCATCCTCTGCCACAGCAAGAGGCAGTGGACCCTCAAGAACATATCCCAACTTCTCGGAGTCGAGGACAATCCTCAAATCCAATTCCCAATCGGCGAAGTTATAAGCGCCTTTGAGTTTGTTCGCATCAAGCATACGCGTAAACTGATTAGTGGATGGTGCCGCTATCGCAAATCTATCATATAGATCACGAAAAACGGTTAGCAGAAATTAAGCAGTTTCATATAATATCAAAAGCATAAACTAGATCATGGATTTTTAATCTAAAAATGCCCCTCCCACTAAATCATGCAATACTGTAATCCCCAAACATAATACAAAGATTTAATAATTAAATTAAATACAAATAGTGAAAAGTGGATCACGTGAATATATTTTAGCTCACAGCACAGGCTCAGTCTCGCCTACGTATATTCATCAGGTAGACAACTCATTTGTCAATCAGTCAATAATGACTCCTGAGTTTCCGGTCCTGGTCGTTTCTCGTTGTCGCTGCTAAGGCAGGCCCACAAGGATACATACCAAGGTTAAACTCGTCAATGATAAACTCAAGTTACTTGCGTAACCCTGACAGCTGGGGCACGTTCAGGATTTCGTTTTCGCTTGAATTTATCTTGTATCTTATATACATCCGGTATAAATAAATCTCTATCGGCTACACCCTCACAGCAGATGCACGGTCTCAGATGTAGTCACAGAGAAATATTTATAAACCGTATTGACAAGACGGACCATCTAACATGCATCAAAAACATAATTACATTTAAACCTTATTAATTATGGATTTTCCGCTAAGTGTCATACACCATAAATCTAATCAAATTAGATTAAAACAAGCATGTATAAAGTCAAGAAAACATGATTAAATATTGAATTTAAAGGGTTAATCATATTAGGGGGCTTAGAATCAGACTCTCTCTGATACCATTTTGAAGGGGTTTTATTGCGGAAATCCGGTGACGCAGCGGAATAGTGGAAAATCGAAATTTTCCGATTTCAAAACTTTTTCTCGGATAAATTAAATAAACTAATTTATTTAATTATCCAATTTAGAAATTATGAAATATTACACAATAAAACAAATTTTTGTGCAATTACCGAATTGCCCCTAAACCAAATATTTTGTTTATTTTATTCCTAAATTGTTCAAAATAATTTTGGATGATTCCAAATCATTTATAATATGAATTTAACATGTCTTACACATTGAATTTCAAATTACAATAAAAACCCAAAATTTTTTGATAATGACGTGAGCCCCTCTTTGTCCAAATTGTGCATTTTACATTTTCAATGTTCAAAACACATCCAAATGAAATCCAATCAACATGAGATTTTATATGTATCATATACACATCTAAATACACAACATAAATGAAAAGCCCCAAATTTGGAAGTGGTCTCAAATCCAAATATTTCAATTTCTTCAAATTGGACAAATTAGACCAAATTTGTTAAATCCAATACTTCAATCATGTTTCTTCCTTTAAAATCAAGCCTCACCACAATGAAACAACTATAGAACAAATCTAGGTCATTTAAGGGTGAGTCAATAACTCTAGATTAGCAACAAGTTTCTCAAACCTTCAAAAGAAAGCTTACTAACATATTAGAAGCATTCTTTGAGCTTAATACATGCATAACCATATCATCAAACTTCCATAAAAAAAACATTAATGTGTATTTGAAGTAATCCATCATTAAATGCAAATACACAAAAAATAAGGAAATGACTATCGGGTCCCTACACATGTATTTTTCGTTTAACTTTTAAACGACTTTATAAATAAAAAAATATTATTCATAAATGTTGCCCTAGTGCTCTACGAGTATATTTCATTAGTGAGACTCTCTAGATTCAGGCACATCCGTCACGAAATCCAATTTCGTGTCCATAATTTATCCACCCGTAAATTATGACGAACACAGATAAACGTGCTGAATCATACATGTCGAGGTCATGGAAAATGTATAATTCCTCCGTCACAGGTATCCGGATATATCCCATAGATATAGATGTAAACGTAAAATCTCTATAGGGATTATCCCTTTCGACGTCTCTATTAGCAATCTCAAAAAGAATATTTAGAACTGGCTTCCAAACTGTACCACGGGCCCATGGTTTTTATCTGATTGCTAATCATATGGACTACCTATGCTCTGATACACAGAACTGACAGATCCTATCCGATACACACAGGACACCCTGAGGGTCTATCCACACCCAACGAACATGCGGAGGTCTGATCTAAATAGATCGGTGACGTGACTGCTATCTAAGTGTGGAATATGTCTCATGTGCCCACAGTGGTATCTCAAGTCGAAGAATCACAAGTGCTACTCAACCCGATAAAATTCTTATTGACGTTGGTGTACCATCCATTAAGAATCTTCGGTGAGTCATTCAGTGTTTATCCGCTATAAACACCTACACGTCTATACTAGTCTCCAAGACTTATGGTTCATTGAGAAACCATTGGAATCATATATTCCAGTATACGACATGTACTGGTCTTAACGGGTTTACTATACTGACCAAGTAGTGTAAACCTTGACCATGAACTGTCTGAGAATGATAATGTCATGATACAACTCAATGTCAGTTGCGACGCTTTTGCAACAGCACTATGACTAGTCATTCTAAGGTCATTACGTCTTTACCATATTAAAAGATATATTATATTATAGAAACTGCATATATTATTCATAATAATAACGTTTTACAGAAGTATTCATAAATAAATACAATCGGGAATTGGCGCTCTGAGCACCAACCCCAACAGTTAGATAGTTCAACAGCAGAATGGATCGAATGGGAAAGAGATGGAAGGAAACTGGTCAGAATGGGGAAGGGAAAAGTTTCGCAAGAAAGATGGATGTCGGCAGCATAAGCTTTTTTTTTTTGAGTTGTGGAATGGAATGTAAGAGGGTTAGCCAACGGTCACCCATTAGGATTGAGTTGTGGAATGGAATGTAACGTTGCGGATGGGTGACGTTCGTTGGCAGTGGCTGAACAAGTCCCTCCTAGGGTAAGCGCCGTGCTTGCTCGGTCTGCCAGAGTCTTCAGTTATACAGGTTGGTAGTGCTGAAGGATCGGTTAGGGAACTGGTCAGCCAAGGGCAGGGGATGACGTCCCTCAGGCCCCCCCTCAATTGGTGTGGTGGTCTCCCCGAATGAGAGGAAAGGAGAAAAAACACGCGGGGAGGACCACAAGGAGTCACAACAGAGGACCTCGGCTAGGCTTCCAGAATTGCTCGGGATATACAAGGTCCCGGGAAAATGCATTGTTCAAGAATGCTTATGGAGCGTTCGACGCAAGGAACCTAGTCGGCATGGTCAGAGAGCAAGTTCAGACCAGTAGGATCTGAAGAAGCCGTGACTCGAGGACATGTCAGACAACCAAGACAAGAACTAGAAGAAAGTATTATAAAAGCCTCTCTTAAAATGACCCGTAAAGAGTTGTAAGAAGGGCATCATGTCATTTGAATATGAATAAAACTCTCATTTGTTTAAAGAAACTTGTCTATCTTGCTTGTTTTTAATCAAATGTGAAAGTTATATTCAATATTCTTGGGATGTGCTCGATGCGAAGGGGTGATTGGTAACTGGGAAGGGCACTAAGCATGTGGCACGCCGATTTCGGGTGTCATTATAAAACCCCCGGGTAGAAGTGCTCCGACCTGGTTCCTTTCATTTTTGAGGATCTAGAACGCATCAAGGGATGAGGCGCATGTGGGAAACGTGTGAACCCCTCGTGGCACACCGCACCCGGGTGTCATTATCAAACCCTCGAGGCCGGAGCGTTATTACCTCGTGGCTCGCATTTTTGAGGAATAGCTCGGGTAAACCGGACCCATAGACGTTTCTTCCCATGCAGGTCGGCTGGTGAATCCCGTTGAAGACTATCGGAGAGTATGGCATGATGATGGCTTAATTGCCTCTATGACCATCATGGTCCCGGATAAATCGGACCTATGGAGGTTTCTTCCCCTGCGAGTTGGCTGGTGATTCCCGTTGAGTACCATCAGACCACCTGACTTGGGTATGGCCGAATGGCGCCCTTGATTGTAGGAGTCTCGGGTAAACTGGACCTAAGGAGGTTTCTTCCCCTGCGAGTTGGCTGGTGAGTTCCGTTGAGTACCATCGGACCACCTGGCTTGGGTATGACCGAATGATGCTCTTGATTATAGGAGTCTCAGGTAAATCGGACCCGGAGAGGTTTCTTCCCCTGCGCGTCAGCTGATGAGTCCCATTGAGAACCACCCAGGGAGGGCACACACGTGGTGTCTTCCTCTCCCGTGGGGATTTGCCTGACCGCCTCAGATCGGCGTATCTGTAGCCTGGTTAGCTAGGACACTGAATTATAAGGTTAAGAATTGTGTTTTGGGAGACACAGGGCATGACGCTGCCTCGGAGTACCCGAGTTGTTATTTTTACTTCTTGAATTTGCATGGAGTATGTGCTAAGTCACCTCCACTTTTGTTAACTTTGCTTTGTTCTAATTTCTATTTTTCGCTGATGTCTGGCAAGGGGACGCCCGCGCCAGGATTCACAGAGCCTCAGAGGTTGAAAATCTTCCATTGTGTAAGTCTTAAATGCTCCATCAGCTCGGGGCTGAATTCGTTCCGCCGAGTCTACTTTGTTCCATCATCTCGGGGCTGGATTTGTTCTGCCGAGTCTGCTTTATTCCACCAGCTCGGGACTGGATTCGTTCCGCCGAGTCTGCTTTGTTCCACCAGTTCGGGACCGGATTTGTTTCACCGAGTCTGCTTTGTTCCATCAGCTCGGGGCTGGATTCGTTCCGCCGAGTCTATATTGTTCCACAATCTCGGGGCTAGATTCGTTCCGCAGAGTCAATATTGTTCCATCAGCTCGGGGCTAGATTCGTTCCGCGAGTCTGCTTTATTCCATCAGCTCGGGGGTGGATTCGTTCCACCGAGTCTGCTTTGTTCCATCATCCTGGGGCTGGATTCGTTCCACCGAGTCTACTTTGTTCCACAAGCTCGGGGTCGGGCTACATCCCACCGAGTCCGTCTCATTGGTCTGGGGACGTAACATTCCCTCAGAGCCGTGTGTTTTTCTCAGCTCAGGGTCGAGTTATGACCCACCGAATGCATTTGATTTCGGCTCGAGGACATACAATCAACTCATGGCCGGGCCCTGATTGGTCGGGTGCAAGACCGCATTGAGATTTGCAGGAACAAGTTAGAAAATTTGAAGTCGAAATAAGCCAAGTATGGAAAGCAGAACAGAAAGCATTCGAGATAGGCAGTAAAAGAGAAATTGAAGAGTGATATTACAAAAAGAGTACGTTGTTTGAATTTACATAGGGCCCCGTTCGGGTCACCCTCATTCATCAGCCCGCACAGGGGCAGCCGCTTCTTCCTGGTCAGGTCCGGATGGTTGGATAGTTGATACATGTTCGGCAGGAGGCACCTATGTTTCAGTTTGGGAGGCAAGAGAGGCTTCAGCTTCGGCCTCGGGCACTTCAAGGGCAGGGACGGAAGCCTAAGGCTGGATCTCCTCAAGGGCTAGGGACGTGGGCACAGTTGAAATTGGCTCCGGGTCCTGGACTTCCTCCGAGGGGAGGGCAAGTAATTCTTGGGCCTCGTCCGCAGAAAGTTCTCCTTTACAGAAGCGGATGGCCACGTGGATTGGTTCCATGTTAACCTCATGCATCAGAATTTGAACAATCTCGGCACAATACCTGATTCCCTTGAGTTGAGCACTCACTAGCTCGCCCTCCAGTGCAGCCTCCCTATTTTCCAGTTCAGCCTCTTCCTTTTTCAGTACTTCCAGAGCTCGGTCTCTCTCACCAGTCATCTTCCTCAGTTTAGACTCAGCGCTCGACACCTCCCACCTAAAGTGTTTATTTTCCGATTTCGCAGCCTCCATATCATTCTTTGGAGTCTCCGTATTCTCCCTGACCAGCGCAGAAGCCTTGCGGATGGACTCATTCAATGCAAGGGCCTCAGCCGTCGCTTGCTCAAGAGTTTTTATTGTCTCATCCTTTTTCGCCAGATCGGTCTCCCGCTCACTAAGTTGGATTTGGAGCCTCTGCACCTGGCCTCCCTCAGATAAAAGGCTCATAAGCAGGTCCTTATTCCGGGATATCAAGTAATTGTCCTGCCAGAAAGAAAGAACGAAATCAGAAAACAGGTATGGATGTAGTACGGGAGCAAAAAAGAAAATCTAACTCTGCAAAACGGAGGGAGAAACGGGAAATCATTCCCTCCGGGGAGATTTCCTCGTATTCCAGGATCTTCTCCAGGGGCACTGCTTCAGCCAGCTGATTGATTGTCGGCACCAGGTGAGAAGTGGCTTCTCGAACCTTCTCACCGAGGTCATCCACCCCCAGTGCCGCAACACCATTTCCGGAACTTGGGGAAGCCTCAACAGCTCGCCTCTCCCCCTGACAATGGACCTTCTCCTCAGGGGCTGCTTCTGCTCCTCCTCCTCCTCAAGTTCGGCCGCTACGTCTCCAGACAGACGACGACGCTTGCTCGAAGGCCTGGAGGACCCAGATGAAGGTCGGACGGTTGTGTTTGTTACCATAATTATTGGAGAAGGTACGGGCTGCACCACTGACCGAACAACCGATTTAGTTTTTCCCCTAGCATCCGCGGGGATCGGAGTGGTCAACCGTCTCTGAGATCTTTGATTTTGTCAAGGACATTGGGATGTTTCGACATTCCTACCAAGTAAAAGGCAAAAAGCATGGTCGGTTCGGAATTTAGTTGATTTCAAGTTATTTATGGGTCAAGCAAACAAGTGGATCAGTTAGAAAGTCAGTAAGAACCTACCCAGTTGCCTCGGGACCTGTGGAGGTGCACTCCGAATGAGACCTGACTCCAAGAAGGCCGAGTCATTGACTACCCTCTTCCAGTGGCTGGCATAACTTCGGGCCTGTTGGACAATTATGACCCATAGCGTCACTATTTGTAAAAGACATTGTGTTTTTTGTACAAAATAACTATGTGACAATGGAAATTGTATTTTATCATTTTATAATTTGATTACTTAAATATATAAATGATAAAAGTCCTTATGATTAGTTCCGATTATAAGATATGAGAAAATATCAATCCACGAAGGTTTAATCATTAAATATCCCTAGTCGTAGTATTATCGAGACTGGACATCGATAATGCAGAATAAACTAGTATTGCACTTGAGCGTGTTATGGAAGCGTAACAACATAGTTCACATATATTTAAGTATTGGATACTTATGCAATTGTGATATGAGGTTGTGTTTACCGATGGTACGGAAACAGCTTCGCTCTGGATAGACCCATCGGAATCCCATTGGTAGTATGACTATGTGTCTATGGGAATCTGCTTCAGGGTAGGTGTATTTGGTCTTAACATGAGACTTGCATTGCTAGTACTTGCGACAATCAATACGCTTTGGTTTTGGTCGTCCGTGACTTTAACAGGTTCTATGTACGCCTCTTCTGGGTTTATTGAGAATCGTAGTGTATTGGGTGTGATGTCAAGACAGAAGTATCACTTCAGTCATATGAAGATGATGATCACGCAGGGATACATAACCAGTTCTCTATTATGTTGCAACTATCGGGATAATATGACAAGGTCATGATTATCCGATTATAGAGACTAGTTGCTTGTGATCCGATATATGCTTCGTACGGGGCAGACACTATTCCAGCTCCAGGCCTTGCATGTGACATTAGATACTGGATCGCAATACGCAATACTATGTATACTACGTCTGTTATAGATTATATATTCCTTAAAGAATATTTCTGGAGAATTAGGTAGGCATGGCGCTTTGCTAGAAGCCAACCATGTCTCGTAAATCGGTAAGAACATGGTATCGGGTACGCACATGTTCGGATAGTCTGACGACCGAATTTACTGCCAACATATCCAGAGATCTCATGGGTCGCTTCTCGAAGATTCACCGATGACGTATGACTCGAACATAATTAATCTAGGATTAATTATAAGAGAGAGAAAATTAATTTAGGATTAATTACGACGAGATTTTATCTGAGATAAAATTCAATTAGAAGAGAGAGAACGATTAATTCGGAGTTAATCGATAAAATAACATATTCGATATATTAAATGAAATTAGATTTCATAACGGAATTAAAATTAGATTTTAATTCGGGCGAACGAATTAATTTAGAATTAATTCGCGAGCGACTTTAATAGTAATTTTGCTAGGGATAATTATTTAATTAAATTTGATTTAATTACGTTGCAACGTAAAATTCGTTAATTCGGAATTAACGAACCCGAGCCCGGAATGTGTTTGCGGGCCCACTCGAATTTTGAATCAAGTGGGGCCCACAAGTCACATCACAAGTCACATCACCTAGTCATTTAATCAACTTTTTGTTGATAGAATTTGGTGAGATGATGGACATATACCAAACATTAGATTTTTGGTATATCCTTTTTGTTTTTGGAAATCAAATACAAGTCAACATTCATCTCTTCTTATCTCTCTCCATTCACGCCCAAAGCAATTTTTCTCTCCCAACTTGGCTTGGCCGAGAGTTTCAAAGAACCAAGGAAGAATTGTTGCAATTTTTCAAGTGCTAGCACACTCAAGGAATCATACAAAGGTGTTAGGGAAACTTTTCCCATTGAGCTTGGAATCAAAGATCAAAGCTTGGAGCTTATTCATTCATACAAAGAGAAGCTTGGAGCACTTCACAAGGAGCAAATTTTTTTTTGTTCTCTACACATCATATAACCGTTCAAAGTAAGTATATTTCCGCTAAACTTCTTTCCGTATTCACATTATTTTATGTTTGAATTGATCTTGGTTTTACCTTAGAAATATAACAATGGTATCATGAGAGCCTATTTGAGCATGAAAATGAATTAGGGTTCTTAATCTAAAATTTGGATATTTTTGATTGAGCATGATTTGATCAAATTGTTTGTTTGAGTATGCTTATATATTGATAACTTAGAGTTATGCATGATCAATTTTATGAAAAAATAATTAGATTAATTTTCCCCAAATTAAGTAACTTGGCCGAATATGAACCCCTTTGTAGATCATGGTAATTTTTGTTTTTTAGACCATTGGATGTGTTTAAAGACATGATATATATTGATTTGTGATTTAATTGGATTGAAATCAAAATCGGATATAAAAATATCATATTGCCGTGACCTTGGGAGCATGTTAATGACTTGATTTTGTTTCAATAATGTTGGACATGTATTGAATATAATAAAACATGATTAATTATTTAAATTGGTATTTTGGAAATGTTAATTGAATAATTAATTATGGCTATACACTTTAATTAATTAAATTGTGAAATTTGGAATATTAGAATTTAATTAATTAGGCTTAATTTGGAATTGGGCTAAAATTGTTGTATTTGGGCCTAATGGGCTTGGTTGGGCCAAGTTGGTTTAGGATAATTGGATTGGATCCAAATTGGGCCAAAACCATTCCATTAAGTCCAAATATAATAAATGGGCCTTTAAATAATTAATTGGGCCTAATGGGCCAAAATTAATTTTGTGGCAAATGATGATTCCTTATTGGGCTTTGGTTGCCAAAGTCCATGCCTTAAGAAATTAATTGAAAGCCCATTGGACTTTAATTAAATTGACATTGGATGTTAATTGGGCTTTAAGAGACCCATTAAGATTAAATTTAGAATCTAAGTCGTAAAGACACATTAATAAAGTGTAATTATTTAATTTGGAATTAAATAAAGAATTAGTATTGAATACAAAATAAATTGGATTTAAAATTGTAGTTCGATATAATTCAAGAATACGCACTTAGAGTACTTATTCTTAAACGAATTGGACTCGCGCAAATCAAATCGTTGTTTGAACATTGGATGATCACTTAATTCAAAGATTAATTAATTGGATTAGATTGATTGAATAACATGCTTTGTGTGAATACATGGATGTGTTGTATGAATAATGTGTATCAGATGGATATTAGATGGGTGAGGGCAATTTTGGAAATTATTGTAATAAATTTAGAATTTATTAAATTGGACCTGCGTGTCCAGCCTTTATCTCTCGATTCTTTGTAATTCTCTTCTCACACCAATTCCCCTCAATGTAATGAGGTTTCTTTGATGTATTATGTAATTGGGTAGAAGTTAGAATAATGTTAGCCGGGGAGAGGAAATGGAGTGATTTGTTCTAGGAACAATTTGTGAGACATCCATCCGCATATCATTATTAATTTATTTATCGCGCCTTATTATGCTTTTAGAATACATGCTTAAGGGTGTATGATGAGACATAATCAAAGATAATTAATTGGTTGCCAATTACGCGAAAAACCAATAACAAATATTAACCATTTTCCTTCCATTGAGTGATTCATTCTCAAGATCCAAGATTGACACTGGTTTTTTGGCCAAAGTCAAGACATTTGTCCATCATGGATGTGTTTGAATCATAAAGGCTTTGTTCCATATCGTATGTCTTGCCCAATTTGTGATTTGTTGGCCAAGTCAAGATCACTTCTTGTTCATCGACATCGATTACGAAGCTTTCCAAAGTCAATGGGTCCCGCTTAACTGGAATCATTAAGCTTGTTGAGCCAAATCCAAGGCTTAGTTGATTTAGAGGAAAAGGTTAGGAAAATATATTGGATATATTGGCATATATATTGTATATATGTTTCGGACTTGGAGGTCCACCTACCGGATCTAGGAATTGGATGAGATCCAATTGATCTTAGAGATCTACCTAGTTAAATATCATACATCTTGTTGGCCAAAGTCAAAGTTGTGTATTATTTAACGGGATCCTAGCCCACTACGAAACTAGGTTTCTCAAGTACTCAACAGAGGGCTAGAGGCTCGCCGAAAAATAGTAGGAGGCCAGTATTGAATTTGCAATTTCGTTCAAATACTTGGCATTACGCGCTTTCAAATTATTTCATCAATTATATATTTATTAGTTGGACTAATATTCTATTATTTTTCTTGTAACAGTTGGACTGTACCCAAATATCGTTAATTGAATAGTTTGACTATTGCAATTAAGATGACTGGAAAGATCGGAGTTAGAGACATTATCATGGGCGAAAATGTCTTTAATGGCGTGAACTTTTCTGATTTGGATATGAACCTCAGGATTGTCCAGGGGGATGAGAGGATGCTCTATATGATAGAGAGGCCCCTCGGGCCTAAGCCCGGAAATGAGCAGCTGCTTGAGCTTGAGCTTTAGAAGACTCATAGCGATGGCAACTCAACTGCTCAATCTGTCATGCTCGCTCCGATGACCCCTCATTTTCGTCGCCAAAATAAGGGATTGGATCCCTATACTATGATGGTAAAATTGAAGGGCCTTCATCGATCTAACCTTAGATCGCAAATGTATGAATTGCAGAAGAAGCTCTTTCGTTCTCGAATGTCAGATGGTACATCTGTCGAGCACCATGTGTCACAAATGATTGCTGACATTGAACAGCTGGGTCAGCTAGGCATAACCTTTGAGGCTAAGACTTCTATAGATTTGATCTTACAGTCTATTCCTGATAGCTGTAGTGGGTTCATCATGAACTACAATATGATGAACCAAGACCATACTCTTGGAGAGCTGATGGCAATGCTGCGTGAAGTAGAAAATGAGCTAATGAAAGCCAAAAAGCACGAGGCGTACTTCGCTTCAACATCTCAGTCTTCGAGGGCTTGGCCCAAGGCGACTGGAGGTGTAAAGAAGAAAAAGAAGAAGAAGGGCAATGCCAAATCGTCAAAGTCTTCTGGGAAGGCTAAGGAAAAATCCCAAGATGTATGCCTGCAGTATGGCAAACGGGTCATTGGAAGCGTGATTGCCGTGAGTACAAGGCGCACATGAAGGAAATCAAAGCGGGTAAGGCACCGGCTTCAGGTATGTTTGTTATAGAAATAAACATGTCTACTTCTAGTTTTAAAAATTGGATTTTTGATTCTGGTTGTGGTACTCATATATGTACTGATGTGCAGGATCTGCGGATTAGCAGGAGACTGGCCTTAGGAGAGATTGACCTCCGCGTTGGAAATGGGACTCGAGTCGCCATTTTGGCTGTTGAGACTTATATTTTGGAACTGCCCTCGGGCATGTACTAAATCTTTCAGACTATTATTATGTACCTAGTTTAACTAGGAATATTATATCTGTATCTTTATTGGCCCAATGTGGCTATACTTTTATTTTTAGAAACACTGGGTGTTTTATGTATAAAAATGATATGGAGATATGCAGTGCTGATGTGTATAATGGTCCTTATATTTTGAATATAAATCAATCTCAAACATATAATGTAACAAACAAAAGGCTTAAATTAAGTAACAAAGATGAAACTTATATGTGGCATTGTCGTCTGAGACACATTAACAATACTCGCATATCCACACTTTTGAAGAGTGGGTACTTGGACGGATTTGATCCAAATTCATATGACGTATGTGAATCTTGTTTATTAGGTAAAATGCCTAAAACACCTTTTAGCGGTAAAGATGCACGTGCCACCAAACTGTTAGCCCTTGTTCATAGTGACGTATGTGGGCCCATGTCTAGCCAGGCTAGAGGTGGATATGAATACTTCGTAACCTTTACGGATGATGCATCGCGTTATGGTTATGTGTTTCTTATGAGACATAAGTCGGAAACCTTTGAGAAATTCAAAGAGTTTCGACACGAAGTAGAAAAACAGACCGACAAAAGTATTAAAACATTACGGTCCGACCGTGGTGGAGAATACTTAAGCAATGAGTTTCTCGATTACTTGAAAGAGTATGGTATTCTTTCACAGTGAAATCCTCCCGGAACACCTCAATTAAACGGTATGTCTGAACGGAGAAACCAAACTTTGTTGGACATGGTAAGGTCTATGATAAGTCGCACAGAGCTACCTATTTCCTTATGGGGATATGCATTGAACAGTGCAATACTTATTTTGAATAAGGTTCCATCAAAGTCTGTTCAACAGACTCCGTACGAGATATGGACAGGAAAGAAACTGGTTTCTCATTCCTGAAGGTTGAGGTTGCTGGGCATACGTCAAACGTTTGAAAGGTACCAAACTAGAACCCAAATCGGATAAATGCCTATTTGTAGGTTATCATAGGGAAACTAAAGGATATTACTTCTATCACCCACAAGAGAACAAAGTATTTGTTGCTCTACATGTGATTTTCCTTGAGAAGGAATTCCTAAATGCAGTGGTTAGTGGGAGGAAAGAAGAACTCGATGAAAATCGTAGTGATACTATTCCTGGCACAGAATCCTTAACGGAACACGATCAGTTCATCAGGGATGAGGCTGTACCACAATCTTCGAATACACAAGAACCGCGTAGGTCGGAGAGAGTCAGAAAACAACCTGAGAGGTATGGGTTTCCGATCTCACCTCATGTGGATATTAATCTTTTTGAGGAAGACGAACCGACTACGTATGAGGAAGCGATACAAGGTATCGACTCCGAATTATGGCAAGATGCCATGAAGTCCGAAATGGATTCCATGTACACCAACCAAGTTTGGACACTGGTTGATGCACCAGAAGGCGTAAAGCCTTTTGGTTGCAAATGGGTCTTCAAGAAGAAGACCGGCATGGATGGCAACATACAAACGTACAAAGCTAGGCTTGTAGCGAAAGGGTATCGTCAACGACATGATGTCGATTACGACAAAACTTTTTCACCTGTTGCCATGATTAAATCCATTCGGATTGTGCTTGCTATTGCTGCATATTTCGATTACGAAATATGGCAGATGGATGTCAAAACCACTTTCCTTAACGAAAATCTTTTGGAGGATGTTTATATGCAACAGCCTGACGGTTTTGTCGTACCTAAACATGCAGACAAGGTTTGCAAGTTAAATCGATCCATTTATAGATTGAAGCAAGTATCGCATTCTTGGAACCAACGTTTTGATGAGATTATAAAAGAATATGATTTCGTTCAAAACGAGGATGATCGTTGTGTATATAAGAAGGTTAGTGGGAGCGCACTGACATTCATTGTCCTTTATGTCGATAATGTATTGCTTATAGGCAATGACATTCCCATGCTACAATCAGTGAAAGCTTGGCGTTCATTAAAATTCTCCATGAAGGATCTGGGAGAAGCAACCTTTATTCTAGGAATAAAGATCTACCGGGATAGATCAAGAAAGCTGATTGGACTCTCAAAGAGCATGTACATTGACAAAATGTTGAAGAGATTCAACATGGAACAGTCTAAGAGGGGACTGTTGCCAGTGTCATATGGTGTCACTATATTTAAGGACATGTGTCCTAAAACTCAAGATGAGAGAGACAACATGAGTTGGATCCCGTTTGCTTCGGCAGTCGGATCGATCATGTATGCCATGATATGTACGCGACCTGATGTCTCGTATGCTTTGAGCATGTGTAGTTGCTATCAGGCCGATCCAAGTGATGGTCACTGGATGGCGGTTAAGAACATCCTTAAGTATCTTAGATGAACTAAGGATGATTTCTTAATCTATGGAGACTGGACATCGATAATGCAGAATAGACTAGTATTGCATTTGTGCGTGTTATGGAAGCGTAACAGCATAGTTCTCATATATTAAGTATTGGATACTTATGCAAGTGTGATAGGAGGTTTTGTTTACCGAAGGTACAGAAACAGCTTCGCTCTGGATAGATCCCTCAGAATCCCATTGGTAGTATGACTATGTGTCTATGGGAATCCGCTTCAGGGTAGGTGTATTTGGTCTTAACCTGAGACTTGCATCGCTAGTACTTGCGACAATCAATACACTTTGGTTTTGGTCGTCCGTGACTTTAACAGAATCTATGTACACCTCTTCTAGGTTTATTGAGAATCGTAGTGTATTGGGTGTGATGTCAAGACGGAAGTATCACTTCAGTCATATGGAGATGATGATCACGCATGGATACATAACCGGTTCTCTATTATGTTGCAACTATCGGGATAATATGACAAGGTCATGATTATCCGATTATAGAGACTAGTTGCTTGTGATCCGATATATGCTTCGTACGGGGCAGACACTATTCCAGCCTCAGGCCTTGCATGTGACATCAGATACTGCGCCTGTTATAGATTATATATTCCTTAAAGAATATTTCTGGAGAATTGGGTAGGCATGGCGCTTTGCTAGAAGCCAACCATGTCTCGTAAATCGGTAAGAACGTGGTACCGGGTACGCACATGTTCGGATAGTCCGACGACCGAATTTACTGCCAACATATCCATAGATCTCATGGGTCGCTTCCCGAAGATTCACCGATGACGTATGACTCGAACATAATTAATCTAGGATTAATTATAAGAGAGAGAAAATTAATCTAGGATTAATTACGGTGATATTTTATCTGGGATAAAATTCAATTAGAAGAGAGAGAACGATTAATTCGGAGTTAATCGATAAAATAATATATTCGATATATTAAATGAAATTAGATTTCATAACGGAATTAAAATTGGATTTTAATTCGGGCGAACAAATTAATTTAGAATTAATTCGCGAGCGACTTTAATAGTAATTTTGTTAGGCATAATTATTTAATTAAATTTGATTTAATTACGTCGTAACGGAAAATTCGTTAATTCATAATTAACGAACCCGAGCCCGGAATGTGTTTGCGGGCCCACTCGAATTTTGAATCAAGTGGGGCCCACAAGTCACATCACAAGTCACATCACCTAGTAACTTTAATCAACTTTTTGTTGATAGAATTTGGTGAGATGATGGACATATACCAAACATTAGATTTTTGGTATATCCTTTTTGTTTTTGCAAATCAAATTACAAGTCAACATTAATCTCTTCTCATCTCTCTCCATTCAC